>WOXC01002699.1:0-33357 GCA_011680675.1 Gymnobelideus leadbeateri | reverse complement strand
CAAATGAATTTTTTTTCCTAATGCATATTCAAAGTTATCATTACTATTTGTGAATTTCTTTCCGTCCTGTTTTATTCACTATTCTCCTCAGCCTCTCTTTTCACCTTTGCTTTGTTCTTTCTCCAACTCTCATCCTTTTTCCTGCCCATTCTTTTTTCAGTGACAATTTCCTTCATATGGATTACCAATAGCAGCAGAACAATTGCTTATTAAAATCTCAAATTGCACTTTTACTCTAAAACCAACACACACACACACACACACACACACACACACACACACACACACAGAGTCCCCAGGGCACTGTCAAAAGTGCTTTAACCTTGTAATTATTTGTGAGGCTAGGATAGCTGTTAGCCCATTCAATGTAGTGGCTGCCAGAGGCCAGTAAGAAGGCTGAAGATAGGGTAATAGAAGAGTGTCCAGTTTTTCCAAAGGGCCAGACTTACTTCTGGAAGCCTCTCTACTCTGTCTAAGCAACACCTTAGACTCTAGAGTCTAACTATCCTGCTGAGATGTTTGCTTAAAACATGTTTAAAGCATGCATAATTTTGTCCACCCCATAAGGCCATATTTCTACAAGCTGCAGTTCTTGTGCAAAATGAACCCCACTTCTGGATCCACCTTCAGGAAATGGAAATAGGACAAGCATTCTAACGTGAGCTTGAAATGGTGGCAACTGCTCAGTCTCCAGCATGATTTGCCTTTTAACATGATACCCTCAATTATTTCGTCATCGTTGCAGAACAGCAGATCACAGCTTATTTTCATAAGCACAAAATAGTCTCCTTGAGTAGACTTTTTTTTTCCCTGAGCCTGGTGTTGATATTCTTTCACCTGCAAATGGACTAAAAGATAACGAAATGCCAGGTAACGAGCCAGGGAAACATTCTCACCTCAATCATGGCTATTGTGTTTGCACTGCTTTTAAACAGTGCTCAGGACACATTTAATCACTAAAGCAAGAAACAAATCTGTTTCTAGTTAGATGAAATTATAGACTGCCAGAACCAGAAAATACCTTGGAGACCATCAAGTTCACTTGACACATGAGGAAACCAAGGCACGGAGAGGTTAACTGACTCTCCAGAGACCACACTATGACTTTAGTGGCAAAGCTAGAACTAGAATTCAGGAATTCTGACTTTAACTCAGGATTCTGATCCTTGGTATAAGGTCAAATATTGGTAAGCCCTTAATGGATGTTTCTCATTCATTCATTCTTTCTTTCTTTCTTTCTTTCTTTCTTTCTTTCTTTCTTTCTTTCTTTCTTTCTTTCTTTCTTTATCCCTCTCTCCCTCCCTCCCTTCCTTCCTTTTTTCCTTCCTTCCTTCCTTCCTTCATTGTCTATCAGTTGAAAGTCTGTAACCTCTGCACCTAGTAGACTTCTTCAATATGGTAAGCCTTAAACAAATGTTGCTTTGTTAGGGATGGGGGAAGACCCCACTGTGTGCAGGGAGGTGAGATTTTCCACTGTTCTTGAGGAACAGAAGTGTAGTGTTTTAGAATTTGTAATTCTAAAATATGACATTAATGGCAGTGAGGTGTGGTGGAAAGAAGATTGGCCTTGGAGTCTGGAAAACCTGGCTTCAATGCCAGTCTCTGACACACAAAGACTGTATGGTATGCATACATACCATAATTATACCAATTAAGTTCTCAGTGCCTCAGACAATTCTATAAGTTACAGAGAAGTTGTTGCTTTGCATTGATGGAGGAAGTCTCCATTCTAGGTGTTCCCTAGGCTAATCATTTTACAGGTTTGGAACCTTCTCCCCCAAGTAAAGTATAATATTAAAAATATGTAACATTTATATATTATTAATCTAAGTACATGAATAATACAATTATTTGATTAAATTTAATCTATGTAAGTACATTGAGTATTAACTTACATTGTGTTATTATTGTTATATTCTAATTAATATTGTATATTAAATTATATTACCATAACTATATGCTTAATAATATGTCTATTATTAAGAATTATATTAATGATATTTATCTGATATGATCTTCTTTGTCTTGTATACTTTTTGTATTGAAGCAGAGTTTCCAGTATATACATAATAATAGCTAGCATTTACATAGTAATATAAAGTTTCCAGAGCACTTTAAAAATATCTCTTTTGATCCTTACAACAACTCTGCTATTATTAATTTACATTTTTATACATGAGAAAATTGAAGTGAACAGAGGTAAGTTACTTGCTCAGCTCACATAGCTAGTAAGTGTCTGAGGCCAGACTGGAATTCTGGTCTTCCTGACTCCAGCTCCAACCCATCTGCTGTGTCACCAGCCTGAAAGAACTGGGTTTAAATCCTTTCTCTAACACCTACTAGCTATGTGACCCAGAGCAAATCATTTAACTTCTGTGTATATAGGGTAATTCATTAGGATTTATCTATAGTAAGTTATGTTGAAAATCATAGATTATTCTCCAATGTTTTGGGCAGAAATTATTTCAATCTGTCCTATATCTGAACAGAATCTTCTTACTGGTCTTTGGGTTCTTTAATTTCCACTTTGGTTCTTAGACCCTGTGTACCCATAGGCCTCCATCTTCATCCATTCACAGCCTTAGAGTCACTCCTACATACTCTCTCCATCAGAGCCACAGATGCCCTCAAGAACGATCTTTCCAACCAAACTGAATGTCAGAATTAAAAATATCTATCATTAGTATTGACTTCTGCAATGTTCCTATTGGCCCAGTAAACTATATAGACCATGTTTCTTAGTTTGTGTTTACAGTGGAAAAGGGAATCTTTTGGACATAGAAGGGCTAGGTTTAAACCCTCACTCTCCTACTTACTGCCTTGGTGACAAGGACAAGTGATGTTATCTCTTTGGGTCTGAGATTTCTCATATAAAATGAGAATGTTGGGTCACATCAAGAGTTCTTAATCTAAAGTCCATGAATTTGTTTTTGTTTTTTAATTTTTTAATGAGTATTTCAATAGAACTGGTTTCCTCTGTAATTCTGTGTATTTTATCTAATCCGTTTAAAAGCACTATTGGTGAAGGGGCCCATAAACCAGTGTTGAACCAGACCATCAAAGGGGTCCATGAAGCAAACAACAACAACAAACAAACAACAAAAACAACACAAAAGATTCAGAATTCCTAGGTTAGGTGATATCTAAGATCTGTTCTAGGTCTAAATGCTATGAAACTGTGATCTCTGCTGCTCAGGCAGGTACTTTTCTGTCTTTCCTGTTTGAAGACTGCAAATCCTGCTGCTTGGCATTACACATCTGTATGACTGCAAACTGCAGCGGTGCTCTCTCGGGACCCTGGTGTGGCCTCTGAGCTTTCGGGTGCCATCCTTGGTCTTACCCATTTTGTCAAGAGGCAAAACCTCTTGTCAGGTTCTTTAGACCCCCACCTCCCATTTTGATTTTAGAACTGTTTTCATTGCATAAAAAGCTATTGTGAACATAGCTTATTTTTAAGGTAACTGAAAGAAGAAGAAAAAAACATTTCTTTCAGTTGATCTTAAAGGCTTGTTACTAACCTCGGTTAATTCGAGGGAAGCTCCTCAAAGCTGCCTTTAATTTGCCTAATTATTTACACACTGTGTCAGCAAAAAGGACCCAACTTTCTGGCTCCTGCTCTGTGATTCTATATCTATAACAAATGAGATGGGTAGAACAATAGGCCGTTTGGCTCGTCATCTGACTTTGAATAAAATTGTTTAGACTGTGGTCAATGAATACTAGACAAAAACACAAAAATACTTCCAATTTCACTTTATGTAAAGTCTCCAGAACGCTTGGCAGCCCCTATCTCAAGCAATTGGTCCAGGCTAAAGCTTGGGTTAAATAAAACCAATATGCAAATATTCCTAGGACTCTGGTTGTGTTATTAAACGTGTGTTTCTCTTGCTTTCTTTCTCCCTGACTTTTCCTACAAAGTGGACCATTCGGCAGGTTGTACAGGCTTTTAGCCAAGTCTCAGACTTTTCGGAATCCTCACTGCCAATTCTCCCCGGGTTCCCTTGGTGCCCTTGTACCTCGTGCCATTTCCCAGCTTTGGTTTCACATGATCCAAAGTGCTCTTACACGAAGCCAGGAGAATCTGCAATTCAGCGCTGTGGAAAATGTGAAACATCCGTCCTCCGGTGCATTTTTCAAATCTGGCTCCGTAACTGAAACTTGGCTGGTTTGCAGCCTGGCTGATAAGGATGGATGAGAGACGAGGACTAAGACGTCTCCTCCCTGTCTCCCCAGTGGAATCTAAGCGCTGATCTTGGAAGCGACATTTAAAGTGGAATAAGTGATTAAACTGGACAGTCATCTGATTTTCTACCCACTTGTAATCACTACACAAATTGGAGCTGCCTGAATGCTGAGATTGGGAAAAATGAAATGCGACTTGGTCTTAGGCTCCAAGCAGGTTGCGGTCATGTGAAGAGCTCTTACTGAGGTTGGGAAACATTTCATTCTGTTCCCACAAGAAAAATGGGCTCATCCATCTACAGGCAGCCTACCGTCACTGGGCCACTCCTGTGGATTTTCTTTCAGTTCCTTTCTTTTCACCTCCCGGGGCTCGGAGGACCATACATACTATTTTCATTAGTTAGTGATGTGTCTGTCTGCATTGCCTCAGCAGAGACAGAGCGGCCTGTCTGTCCTGGGCCTCACAGTCTTGTTTGATGACTCTTCAATAGCTCCCCTGTGAAGGATGTGGTGACGAGCCTTTCTAGAAGTGCTGCCTGTGCATGGTGGCCACGGAGTCCTTCAGAAGACATTGAGCCTGAGTCACCAGGACTCATTCGGAAGGCGGCTCACTTAAAAAAAAAAAAAAGTCCTGATGGCATTACACCAATATTATAAAAATCACTCAAAAAACAACTGATCACTATTAATAAATCCATTAAGCATTTATCAACTATGTTTATTATGTGCCATACCGTGTGGTATAATGGATAATGCCAATGTTAAAGTTAGGAAGGCTTCAGTTTGAGTCCTGCTTCTAAGACACACTAGTTGTGTGACCCCAGGCAAGTCACTTAACTTCAAAAGACTCCAGCCAATATGACTATAAATTACGAAATAGTAGATGTTTCTTTCCTTCCTTTCTTCCTTGCTTCTTTCCTTCCTTTGTTCCCTCCTCCTTTTCTTCTCTTATTTCTCCCTTTTTCTTTCTTTTTCTTTTTCTCCATTTCTTTCTTCTTCACTCTTTCATTCTTCCTTCTCTTCTTCCTTCCCTCCTACTTTCCTTCTCTTCTTTCTCTTTTTTCTTCCCTTCTCTTTTCTTTCTTCCTCCCTTCTTTTCTTCCTTCCTTCCTCTCCTCCTTTCCCTCCTTCCTATCTTTCTCTCTTTCCTTCCTTCTTTTTTCTTTCTTTTTTCTTCCTCCCTTCCTCCTTTCCTTCTCATCTTTCCCTCTTTTTTCTTCCCTTTTCTCTTTTTTTTTACTCCTTCCTTCTTTCCTCCCTCCTTTTCCTTTTTTTCCTTCTTTCTTTCCGTTCGTCCTTCCTCTTCCATATTAGGAGCAAGAGAAATATTAAAAAGAAGGTCCCCTGGTTGTGGATGATGGGATGATAACAACAAATGAGAGAAAGAAGGCTGAACTACTTTATTCCCATTTTTCAAGAGTCACTGGATAAATCATTTAACTTCTTGAGGCTCCAGGTGATGCTCTAAGACTCTAAGAGTTGCTGATCTTCATGTATTGGTAAAGTGTCCTTGTTGGGAATTCCTTCTTATACCAATGAAATCACAAATCTAGTTTAGAAAAAGATCCTAGGCCGTGGGGGTGTAAATACAAAAGTGAAAGTTGTGGTCATTGTTCTTTTTCTATTCACACTTATGACTTCATTGGTTGAGGGACTCTTTCCACTAAAGGCAGAAAATAATTTGTCTCTATCATCTCTGACAGTTTCCTGAGGGGCCCAAGAACTTAAATTATTTGCCTAGGGTCATCCAATTAAGATGTCTCCCTCTCTACAACCCCTTGCTGCCTCTAGCGGTAGCTACTTATTATATCCTGGAATAGTAATATAAAAGAAAGATAGTGTTTAATAAAAAGAAAAAGAACTTTACTAGATAAAATGAGTTAATTGCAAAAAAAAAAATCACTGGAGTTATTTTTTTAAGTACCCACTCAACCTTTTAGTGGATTTCAAGATTAGGAATTTTAATCCTTTTGAAGTGGAAAAATATGCCTCTCCACAGTAATAGCTTTTGAAGCATATTTCTCTTTGGGCTAATAGGCCTCCCCTTGACATTAAGAAATAGGCCTTCTCCTGAAGGTCAATACCTTAGGGTTTCTACAGACCCAGAAATAGGAAGAAAAATTCTAAAGTCCTCTGTAATTACAACCTCAAGCAGTATCAATTAGCAGAAGCACTTCTATTAAGAAATGAAGGAGGGGCACTAGGTGGTGCAGTGAATAGAGCACCTGCCCTGGAGTCAGGAGGACTTGAGTTCAAATGTGACCTCAGATACTTAATGTTTACTAGCCCTGTAACTTTGGGCAATTCACTTAACCCCAATTGCCCTGCCTTGCCCCCTCCAAAAAGAAAAAAGAGGGAAAAAAAGAAGAAACTAAAAAAGAAATAAATTACTGCTTGCGTTTTCAGTCTCTTGTTTGAAAAGCTGTATTTTTCAAGCCAACAAGCATTTGTCAACCACCTACAATGTGCCATGCTAAGCACTGGGGATATAAAGATAAAGAAAACCAAATGCAGTGCCTGCCCCCAGGAGCTCACATAGGAATGGTGTGATAAAATGCAAACAACTATGTACATACAAGTTATATGGAAGATACACTGGAGGTAACTCAGAGAGAGGGAAGAGGTTGGGAAAGGCTTCTTGCAGAAGGTGGGCTTTAAGCTGAGTCATGAAGGAGACCAGGGAAGCCAGGATGTTGAGATAAAGAGGGAGAGCATTACAAGCATGGGAAATGCCAGGGAAAAGGGACAGGACTCAGAAGATAAGAACTTCATTTCCAAACCAAGCAAGATAAAGTTGTCAACACAGAAACAAAAGATTGGAAGAGATTTTGGAGACCACAGCAAGACCACCTAGGCTCTGCTCAATGGTCTTCTTTGAGAAGGAAACTCATAAGCTCCCATTCCGATACCGGTCACTTCTAATTGTTAGGAAGTTGTCTTATACTTAGACCATAGTGAAATCTGCCTGCCTGCAATGATCATGTGTTGATTCTTTCTCTGCCCTACAGGGTAAATCAAGACAAAACTAGTATCTTATCAATAAGATAGGCCATTGAATATTTGAAGACAATAGCATTGTTACCCCCCATGCTGTGCCCCCCATACACAAATACTCCACCACCACCACCACTCTCTTATAAGATTCCTTTCAGTCATTTTTCAGCCATGTCTGACTGTTTGTAACCCCATTTGGCATTTTCTCGGCAAACACACTAGAGTGGTTTACCATTTCCTTTTCCAGCTCATTTTACAAATGAGGAAACCGAGGCAAACAGGGTTAAGTGACTTGCCCAGATTCACACAGATAGTAAATATCTGAAGCCAGATTCGAACTTAGGAAAATGAGACTTCCCCACTCCAGAGCCAGAGCTTTGTGCACTATGGCACCACCTAGCTGCTCTTTTATAGGACAAAATCCCCCAAGACTAAATTTCAGCAAGTCCCCTTACCATAGTGGTTGCCTTCTAGGTGTGACCTAACTTGTCACTTTCTTTCCTAAAATATGATGCTTGGTGGGGGGGGGGGGGCCCAGGGTCAATGGGTTGGAAGGGAAGAAAAAAAAGAAATTTATGTGATAAGTTTTTGGTATACTTAGAAGGAATAGCAAGTTGTACATAGTGGAAAAGGCTATGTGGTACAGTGAATAGAGCACCAGTCCTGGAGTCAGAAGGACCCGTATTCAAATTTGGCCTCAGACACTTAACACTTACTAACTGTGTGACCTTGGGCAAGTCACTTAACCCCAATTGCCCTGCCTTCCCCCCTCCAAAAAACGAACAAAAAAAAAGTTGTGCATAGTATATTTACACTTTCATGTACAATCATCTTTTTTATTTTGCTGTTACAGAAGTGCCTACTCTACTCCATAAATTAAAATAAAATAATTATATTTTCCCCCAAAAATATGATGCTTAGAACTGGGCACAATATAACAGATATGGTATGAATAGGGTAGGGTAAAGCAGGACTATAAATCACCTCATCTCCCTTTTCCAGGATATTAGGATTCTATTAGTGCAGATTGATAGCAAATTAGCTGTTTTGGATACTGATCATCTCCTCAATTATATCCCCATATTAGTTTTAAAATGAACTCCTCTCTAACTGTATCTCCATGCTTCTCTATTGGTTTAGGTGATTTTTAAATCTTTTACCTGAGGCCAAGAGAGATTAAGTGACTCATTCAGGGTCATACAACAAGTAAGTGACTGAGGTACTTTGAACACACTTTCAAACTCATGTTGCTGTTGACCACACCATTCTAGTAAGTTAAAGCCTTCTTGGCTATGATTCTCTTATCTAAAGTGTTAACTATTTCTTCCAGCTTCTTGGCATTCACAAATTTGTAAAGAGTACCATTTATAGTTTCATTCAAGTTGTTGATAAAATTAAAAAAAAAATAAACCTTGACCACAATTGAGGTACAGACAGAGAACTTTGCAGCACTCCAATGGAGACTTCTCTACAATTTCCAGTCAATCCTGTAGTTCACCCCCTTTGGGTCTACTCTATAATAGTACAGTGCATTTCCATTAAACTTTCTTCTCCTTAATAATTTTACCACAGGGATTTATCTGATGGCTTCAATATACCTAAGCTTCAAAAACCTAAGATAGAACATATAAGGAACAGTTCTGGGGACTATTTAGCATTTCAATTGTAAGTCATACCTGCCTGAAAACTTCATTTCTTTAAGACACGGACTAATTTCTTTCAGTGTCAGGTTCATGAACTGATGTTAATTTTTAGGGCCACATAAAGGCTTTATCCATTCAGGATAAATGCCAGGTGTCCATGGATTATTTCTTAGTGTCCTAAAAAGATTTAAGAGATGTATGATTCAGTGAGACCCAGTAGAAGGGTCGTCCCTTGAGGGCAAGGCTCTTTAGCTGATCACTTTGTATCTGTAGCACCTAGCCCAGTGCCTAAGTCCATAAAGCCTAGAATATACATGCTTATTAAATGAATAAATGCATAACCCAGGACCTCATCTGTTGTTAATAAGACAGTATCAATGCATGAAAGAGAGCATGTAGAAAGTGGTGTAATTACAGGATAAGAAAGCCCTGAGGAATGAATTTCAGATTTTGCTTGTAGACTTGACAAGTTGACAGGATCTGAAAAGCTTCAGAGAACAGCCTCCTGACCCATCTTTGGGTGTGGTGACTGGTACATAACATGTGAGTATCCTAACTGGACTTGTGATTCTATAAAGAATCTCCATTGGAGTGCCACAGGGTTCTCTGTCCATGACCCAATTCTGGTAAACATTTTTATAACAACGTGGATGAATGCACAAATGGTATACTTATCAAACTGTGGATGCCAGAAAGTTAGAAGGAAGAGCTAATATCTTGGATAACAGAATGGGGATCCATAAATACCAGGACTGAGTGGGATGCTGTGGCCAAAGGCAATATGATATAAGGGATGGGGTGCTGAACATGGAGACTGGAAGGTCCAGGTTCAGATCTTTCTTCAGTTATTTGTGTGACTCTGAACACATCATTTAATCCCTCTTGGCCTCAGATAAAAGTTTAAAGGGGAGAAGGGGGAGGCACTTATTAAATGCCTCCTATGGGTCAGGCAATGTGCTAAGTGCTTTACTAATATTATTTTATTTGACCAAAAAAAAAAATCAATCTGATTGAATGTCAAAAATCCTGACTGAATGGGAAGGAATGCAGCCCCATCAAACCCGATTGAAGCCAGGAGCTGTGGAGGCTCAGGCCTACATTCCATTCTAGAGTGATCATGCTGTGGGAGAAGAATCAAGGCCCCTCTCGCTGAATGAGACCTGGAGTGGCAATCAAAACTTTGAATTTCTTGCTTTCGATGGTTTGAGGCTTAACTTTCTGAATACTTGAACATAATTACATGTGGCTTTTTTAAAAGGCTTTAAACAAAGCAAATCATCTCAGGAATGTTTTCAAAGATGTATCATTCCATGGGTCTTGTGCCCTCATCTCCTCAGATCTGGAAATACCTTTAGCAAGGGTCTCTCATAAATTCCCAGATTTTTCTCTAAAAAAGAAGTAAAAAATGCTGCAAAGTGAAATTTTTCTGGATCCATGATGCCCAAATTCCCCAGAATTTTCAACTCTGACCTTTTCTTCCGAAAACCACTTTTAACCCTCATCAATAAAACCCATAAATGCATTGTTTATATCACTCCTTCTAATGAACACTGGCCTATCCATGTAGGGCCTGGTAGAAATTTAGATGAGTCTAAAGGAAAGTGGGAGTTTGTGGGAATATAAAGGAAGTATTATACTTTATACTAGCTTATATACCTAGGTTGTCCAGGACAGTGAACAATAAGGGTATACAGAAATCCTCTTATGATTCCTATTTAATCCTCCCGTGACTCAGTCAAATTCTCTGTTGGTCATTGCAACCTCCTCACCCTGTGCCAAACTACCACCTCCATTCATGCCCCTTCCACCATTCTCAACAATACCCAGTCCATTAGGATACCCCAAAACACAAGATGCCTTTCCATGAGCCCTATAATACCTGACCTAAACCACCACTCATTACTTGCTTGTCTGAACTTCTTTGGATTACTAGAAATTGTAGGATACTTTTGATACCCCCACAGAACAGCTCCTTCCCACCTTTCCAGTCTGCTTGACCCCCTCTGTCCCTCCCACCCCTCCAATCTCCAACCCAGCCTCACTGGCCTGCTGTTCCTTACCCACTGCATACACTCCATCTCCTAAGACCCTGCCTTTGTGCTGGGGCTCTCTTTGTTCCCAGAAGGCTCTCTCTCCTCACCTCTCCCTTTTAAATTTCCCCTGACTTCCTTTTTCACTTATGTCAAATCCCACCTTTCATGTCCCCACCTCCAGCTGTCAATGGCTTCCCTCTGCAATTGCCCTCCACCCTTATAGCTATGTATCTAGTTATTTGTTTCCCCCATTAGAATATAAGCCCCTTGAGGGCAAGGACTGGTTTTTCTTTATTTGTATTCCTGGTACTAGTATCTGATCCATAGAGACCCCTTGATAAATGCTTAATTACTGAAAATGGACTGAATGAAACCCTGACACATTCTGTGTAAAATCTCTCCCTCCTGTATATTCTGGTAACTGTACTGGTGAAGTCAGTCCAAGTGCTTTACCTTACTGTATAATCCCCTTAAACTGATAGGTAGCAAGGAGGTTCTGTGGACAGAGCACTGGGCCTGGGGTCAGGAAGCCCTGAGTTCAAATACAGACTTAGATGCTTAATAGCTGTGTCATCAAAGTAAGCCATTCAAACTGTTTCCTCAGCTGTCAGATGGGGATAATAATGAGACCTATTTCCCAGGGTTGTTTAAAGAATCAAATGAGATAATTTTTGCAAAGTGCTTAGCACAAGGCATGGCACATGTTGCTGAGTCTTTTTAGTTATGTCCGACTTTTCATGACCCAATTTGGGTCTTTTTTGGCAAAGATACTGGAGTGGTTCACCATTTCCTTCTCCGTTGGCATATATATGGTGCTTAGTAAAGACCCATTCCCCTTCCCTGAGCCTATTACCCCAAAGAGCACTAGGAGAGGGGCTGGCTGAGATGGAAGTGGGAGGAGAGAACGCATGATGGTGCCAGTAAATGTGCATTTATTCAGTATGGATTTTTCAAGCAGAAATATCTCTGTGTTAATGATTTTGGAAAATTCCTTGCAAGGACAAGGTGCTTGATGATATGTCTTAATGCTTTTCCTTCTTGGAGTGTATATCATTTGTTATTAGTGGATTTTCAACTCTTGTTTCCATCTCTCCACCATTTGTTCTTTCTCTGTCTCTGTTTTCCTCAGAAATGTCATTAGATGGCTGCAGACTCAGGAAGTTGTGAGATGGACCTGTGCATCACTACAGTCAAAACTGTCATCATTATTGAGGGTGAGGGGGTGCATATTGCTATGCAGAGTCAGTGTGGCATTACAGATAGAAGCCTGGCTTATCAGCAAGAAAACCTGCATTCCAAATCTGCCCCTCTCACTAGCTCTAGTCACCAGGCAATCCATTCAACTTGTATGTTCTTCACAAAACCCCCTAAGACTTTTTAAAAAATTAATTAGTTAATTAATTTTTAATTTATGGAATAAAACAAGCATTTCTATAACACAATATAATAAAAAGATGATTGTGCATGAAACTGCAAATCTATTGTGCCCAACTTGCTATTCCTTTAAATATATAATAAGCAATCTTACAAAGAATTTTGTAAATTTCTTTTTTTCTTCCCTCTCCTTACTTCCTCCTCACCCCCAGAGATGGCTACCATTAGATACAAATACATACATACATACATACATACATATATACATATATGTATATATACACACATATGTATGTGTATATTTGTTATATATACACATACATTTGTATAAATTATTCTGTATATACTTTGATCTATCAGCTCTTTCTCTAGGACTTTTGACCTGGCAGAATTTGGAATCGGGGGACCTGGAGTCAAATCTTTCTTTTTTTCTACCTGAGTGACCTTGGGTAAGTCATTCACCCCTTGTGGACATTTGTTCTTCATATATAATAACTGCTACCATTTAGATGTGCTTCAAAGTTTGCCACACCCTTTATGTGTACCATGTCATTTGGCTCTTACAGAAATCCTGAGAAGTCGATGCTATTATTAGCATCGTCTTACAGATAAAGCATCGGAGGTGCAGAAAGCTTAAATGTCTTATGTAGGGTCACACAGCTGACAAGTGCAGGAGACAGGTTTTAAACACAGATCTTTAGGACCCTAAGTCTAACATTCTGCCCAGTATTCCATTCTACTCCATTAAATGAGGGGATTGAGTTAGACCTCTAAGGCTCCTCTTTCTTCTCTGAAACATGGTCCCGAGAATCATTTGTTAAGACACAGATGAGTTGAGATCAGTACCAAAGTACTTCTCACATCAGGTATTCCCTACTCTGAGGAAATCACTGATCCTTGTGTATTTGTGCATTGGCATCATTTAACCTACAGCTTTCTTTCTTAAAAATTAGTTTCCAGGGGCAATTAGGTGGTGCAGTGAATAGAGCAGTAGCCTTGGAGTCAAGAGGTCCTGAGTTCAAATTCAGCCTCAGACACTTGACACTTACTAGCTGTGTGACCTTGGGCAAGTCACTTAGCCCCAGTTGCCTTTCCTTTCCCCCTCCAAAAAAAAATTAGTTTCCAGGATAGCAAAGCCCTACTGCAGGCCATTTTTCTAGAACAAGGAGAAGCAAACTTGGTTGATTCTCCCTGCTTTTCCAAGTGCCCTCTTGAACCATATTACTGCTTCTATGATCCTATTCCTCAAAGTCAGAGAGCTGATGCAAGTTCCTACTCATGAGTTTCCTTAAAATTATGGTCTCTTGATTGTTTTCAGAGGTAGTTAATGGGAATCTTACTTTGAGGTGAAAAGATGGAGACCTACCTTTGTCTTTATCAATTATTCAACAAGTACTTGATATGTGCTACTATATTCCAGGTACTATGTAAGTTTTTGGAGATATAAATACAAAAATTTTAAAAATTTCTGCCATTAGAGAGCTTACATTTCATTGAGGGAAATAGCATGTATGTATGTATACAGAGAGGGTGGGAGGGAGGGAGATAGAGACAGAGAAAGACAGAGACAGAGTGACAGAGAGACAGAGCAAGAGGAGAGAAACAGAGAGACAGACAGAGAGATAGAGACAAACAGAGACAGAGAGAGAGAAGAGAGACAGAAAGACAGAGAGAGAGAAAACACAGAGACAGAGAGACAGAAATAGAGACAGAGAGAGGAGAGAGACAGAAAGACAGAGATGGAAACAGAGGGAGACAGAGAGACAGACAGAGACAAACAGATTAAGAGAGAGAGAAAGAGAGAGACAGGGAGAGAGAGACAGGGAGAGAGAGAGAGAGAGAGAGACAGACAGACAGACAGACAGACAGACAGACAGACAGAGACAGAGATAGAGCGTTCCTATTAGCTCTGAGGCTCCTTATCCCAAGTCCCATTCTCACAGAGTAATCATCCTGGAACAAGACTAAATCTCCCCCTCAAGTCTCTAGGGAGACTTTTGAGGAATTAGAAGTGGTTCTCCAATGCCCTCAGTTTGGGCCTTTACTGATGTTCTTCCCTTCGAGATTATCAACCAGAGAATCGTTTTCACCAGCCAGCCTCAATTAGCTTTTAGAAAGGGGCATTTACTAAGGTGGCACAATAAGAGCAATGGGTACCAAGCACGTCCCCACCAAAAGAAGGTTTGTGACATCCTTTCCCAGAAGCACATACAGAGTCTAGGGGAAAGTATGCTCAAGCTTAGAGAGTGCGTGTGGTCAAGGCCTGGTCGCTAGAAGTCCTTTCCTTCTACTTTTAGTCTATTCTATAAGTTCCCCTTAGGCATGGTTTAGTTTCTTTATTGGGATCCTTGCAATATGATCAATTTATGTATCAGATTTCCTTGGCTCTCAATGTAGACACTGCCATTAGCTGACCTGAAAATACCTCTAGGTCACCAGTGCTAATATGGGAAGTACAACCGAAGAAAATATTTGTAAAGCACTCTGCAAATCTCCAACTGTTATTCTAGCTATTATTATTCTATCATTCTAAATTCTAGCTATCATTATTATTATTAAATATAATATCCTTTAGTTCCCTTTGAAGCTTGGCCAAGGCCAAGGCTTCTCTTTTTCCTCCTAAGCAGATATTCATTTATTTGCTTAGTTATTTAATATTATGTATTTTTATTTATGGAATAAAACAAGCATTTTCATAGCATAGTATGATAAAAAAAAAGATGATCGCATATAAAACTGCAAATCTGTTATGTACAACTTGCTATTCCTTTTAAATACACAATAAATTGTCCTGTAAATTGCCTTTTTTTTCTTTCCTCCCCCCTCCTTCTTAAGAGTTTTACTGGGAGCACTTCCAAGGTGCTCTGCCCCACACCACTTCCAAACAATGTAAAAGGTGGACTCTGAACAACTTCTGGAGCCCCAGCACCCACAGAACTACACAGAGAAGCTAACCTCCCACTGAGGACAGCCCAGCAGCCCTGCAGGGAGAGGCCAGCACAGCACCGCACAGTGCAAGGCTCTGGGAGCCAACCCCAGGCCCACTTGAGCCAAGGTTTTAACCCCAGGGTGACCCGGCTAGCAGCTGGTTGGAGGGACCCCAGAACACCAGCAGCTGTGGCGATTCCAGAATTATCAGCATGGATATGCCTAGGACAAAGTGAGAGGTTAGTTAGCCCTATGGACTTTGGAACCAGTATTTGAGGAACACATCGGCTTCCTCCCCTGGGGGTGAAAAGCAGCTGAGGAAACACAGAGGCCATTTTGCAGCATCAGTGGCAGCTCCAGCTCCTGGTCTTCGAACTGTAGGGAGATCCAGCAGTCAATCTGGGAGTTAATTGTTCTTGCTTTAACCTTCTTGGATCTGGATTGTGGTCTGCAGGAGGAGGTCTGGGGTGGATATCCAACTTGCCAGAGAGTATGGAGGATTGACAGAGGCCACCCAAGTAATAACTCCGGAAGCAGTGAAGACCCCAGTGTTCGGACAGAAGCTCTCCTGTCTGATGGCAGAGTCTTACTGTGGCAACAAGCCCAAAAATCAAGTAATTAAGTGGCAACATGCCTGGGCAAAGGAAACAAAATAAACAGAAAAATGCAACATTAGACTCCTATTTTGGGGGCAAAGAAGATCAAAGCATGGAACAGGTGGAGGACTGTGAGGTCAGAACTCCGGCACCAAAAGCCCCAAATGAAAATACAAGCTGGCTACAGGCCATAGAGGACCTTAAGAAGCAGATGAGAGAAGTGAGGGAAAAATTGGGAAGAGAAATGAGAAAGATGCAAGAAAAGTATGAAATGACAGTCAACAGCCTGACTGAGGAAAACAACACCTTAAAAAATAGACTAACTCAAATGGCAAAAGAGGCTCAGAAAGGCAATGAGGAGAAGAATGCCTTAAAAACCTGAATTTGCCAGATGGAAAAAGAATCTCAAAAGCTCACTGAGGAGATCCATTCCTTCAGAATTAAACTGGAGCAAATGGAAGCTAGCGACTTTATGAGAAATCAAGATGCTGTTAAGCAGATCCAAACAAATGAAAGAATAGAAGGCAATGTGAAATATCTCATGGGAAAAACCACTGACCTGGAAAATAGATCCAGGAGAAATAATTTTAAAATTATTGGACTACCTGAAAGCCATGATCAAAGAAAGAACCTAGAAATCATCCTTCAAGAAATTCTCAAGGAAAATTGCCCTGATGTTTTAGACCCAGAGAGGGAAATAGAGGTTGAAAGAATCCACTGATCATCTCCTGAAAAGGATCCCAAAAAGAAAACTCCTAGGAATATTATAGCCAGGTTCCAGAATTCCCAGCTCAAGGAGAAAATACTACAAGCAGCCAAGAAGAAACAATTTCAATATTGTGGAAACACAATCAGAATAGCACAGGACCTGGCAGATTCTACACTGAGGGACTAAAGGGCATGGAATATGATATTCCAGAGGGCAAAAGAGCTAGGATTGAAGCCAAGAATTACCTACCCAGCAAAACTGAGTATCTTGTTTCATGGGAAAATATGGTCATTCAGTGGAATAGAGGACTTTCAAGCATTCTTGAGGAAAAAAACAGAGTTTTAATAGAAAATTTGACATTTAGACACAAGAAGCAAGAGATGCTTGAGAAAGTAATTAGGGAAAAGAAATCAAAAGGAACTTATCAAAGTCGAACTATTTACTTTCCTATATGGAAAAACAATAACTGTGTCTGATGAAACCTTCCTCATTATGAAAATAATTGAAGAAGGGTATATGGGCATATGAATACATATGTGAATGTGTGTATATATGTTTTCAGGTATACATAGATAGAGGGCACAGGTTGAATTTGGTGGGAAGGGATGATACTTAAGGGGTGAAGTTAAGAGGTGAGAGAGGAAAGTGGCAAGAGGAGATGGGGAGAGACAGGGTAGGGTAAACTATCTCATGTAGCAGAGGCAAGGGGAAGTAGTTGCAGGGGAGGGGAAGAACAGGAAGGCAAAAAGGCAAACCTTATTCTCATTGAATTTGGGTCAGGGAGAGAATGACATACATACTAAATGGGATATCTCACCCTACAGGAGAGTAGGGGGAAGGGGGATGAGGGGGGATGATGGGAGGAGGGCATTCTGGGGGGAGGGGAGGTTGGAAGTACCCACTTTTGAAGAGGGACAGGATCAAATAGGGAATGGACCAGGTGGGGGGTGGGATGGGTGGGAGGGAAATATAAGCCGTCTCTTACAATATATCTACTATGGTAATGTTTTGCATAGCTATACATGTACAACACATACTGAATTGCTTATCTTCCCAGAGGTAGTGGGTGACAAGGGAGGAAGGGAATAGATCTGAAATTCAAAGTTTTAAAATTAAATGTTTCAAATGTATATAAATACTATTATTAATACTATTTTACATGTAATTGGGAGATGTGCAGGCATTGGGGCACAGAGATTCACCTTGCCCTAATGGCAAAGTCAAAGGGGGTATGGGCGAAGATATGGGAGAGAGCAGATTGGATGAGGGGATATTTTGTGGGACTGCTATTCTGGGGTGGTGGGTAGGGAAAAAATGGCGAAAAAATTGTAACTCAAATCTGGTGGAAATGAATGATGTAAACCAGAAGTTAATAAAGCATTTGTTAAAATTAAAAAAAAAAGAGTTTTACTGGGGTGTCAAGCTTAGTCCAACCCTTTGAATAATTCCCTGCTCTACTCCCTTGATAATTTATAAAGGATCCCTAGGTCATGACCAAGTTTCTTTAGCCTATGACCCTTTACTTCCTGAGAAACATCACTCAGTTCCAGGTACCTTTTACTCTTCACCTAAAGCCTATTTGATTGGTTGCTTTTACTGGTTAAGGTATCAGACTATTTTAGCAGTTGTTTTAAATGGTGAGGTTACGTGTCTTGATTAACTCAACTAGCCCCTATTTTTATGTAAGTGTATACAAAATAAATACATAAATATGACTTGGGGGGCAGCTGGGGGACACAGTGGATAGAGTGCCAGTCATGCAGTCAGGAAGAAATCTTCATAAGTTCAAATCTGTCCCCACACACTAGCTGTGTGACCCTGGACAAGGCATTTTTAAAAATTTAATCAATTCATTTACTTTTAGTTTACAACATTCAATCCCACAATCCCCTGAGTTCCAAATTTTCCCTCCCTTTCTCTCCTCCCCTCCCCTACCCATGGCAGCATGCAATCCAAAATAGGTTCTACAAATACCTTCACATTAAACATTAGTCAAGTTGTAAAGCAGAGTTATCCAATGGAGTGAACAACAAGAAAGAAAGAACTGGACAAGACAGTTAACCCTGTTTGCCTCAGTTTCCTCATTTGGCAAATGATCTGGAGAAGAAAATAGCAAATCACTTCAGTGTCTCTGCCAAGAAAACCCCAAATGGGGTCAGGAAGAGTCAGACATGACTGAAAATGACCAATGACAACATAGATTTTGCAGGGGGGGTGGGGGCGGGGGCACTAGTGTCTGATTGGATAGGGAAAAATTTACGTATTACCTAATAAAGTAATGCTTGAGCAGAGTTGAAAGAAATTAGGAATTCTAAGAGATTGAAATGCATTCTAGACATGGAGGGCAACCTGTGCATGGAGGCCAGAGATGGAAGAAGCCAGAAACAAGAAGATGTATGGCTGGATTGTAGAGGGCAGAGAGGGGAGCCCAGTAATGTAGGACGAGGCAGAAACCATAGGTTTACAGTTTGCCAAACCCCTTTCTTGCCTCTTGCCAAGCTTTAGCACATGAATACAGATTGTGAATATTTTATGACTCAGAAATACTTCCTCCAGTCCTCTATAAGAAGTGCCATTACCACCTTGAGTGCCAATCACTGTAGCCATGATGGAATCCCCATAACTCTTTTCTTCAAGCCTTTTATTCAAGTGTGAATACAGTGCCCTCTCAGGATCTGTTCAGCCTCCTGCACCAGAACAGATGGAACAAAAGACACCAACTGGAAAAAATCAAAGGACCTTGGTAGGGAGTGCCAGATTTATTTGCAAGCCTATCCCTGGGGCTGGAGCTGCTGTGAAAACCAGGACACCTGAACCCTTTGTGTGCTATCTGATTGATCAAGTCTGTTTTGACTTGGCTGGTGGACCAAGCTTTTCTCTGTTCCAAGAACTTTCCAAGTTTAGGGTTAGATAACACTGATTAGGTTGAAGGCAACCTAGCTGCCTCCCTGGGAACAAAATCTAAGCAGAGGGAAAACACATTTGGGATTTTTTTTCCCTTTTGGGGTTATCTTCTGGGTTTGTCACTGAAGCCTTCAATGTCTTCATGGACTAGATGAGCAGCTTTCCAAACTAGAAAGTGAATTGGTGGCTTGAAAGGAAGTGGAAGAATCCCAGATGGCAGTCACTCAGCTTGGGCTTAATTCCCTACTGCCTGGTAGTTTTCACCAACCACTTCTATTGACCTGGCAAATCACTCAAAGTCTCTGGGTTTCATTGTTCTTCTCTGTACAATGAGGCTGTTGGACTAGATAAGACCTCTGAGGTGCCTTCCAAATACAATTCTGTGATCCTACAGTCTGACCTTACCATAGTAGAGCACAGAGACTCGTTAGTGACAAGGACCCTTCCCCTCAGGAGGAGGAGACTGAGGCATCAAGGCAGTAGGAACAGACTCTTTCTCAGAAAGCCAGGTCTGAGCATTTGTGACAGCTTGGGTTTTGCCTGAGAATGTTGGGGCTTAACTTTAACGGCAAGGAATCCAGATAATTCTTAGGAGGGCTCCTTTTAGGCCATAGACTTTCATTGCTGAAATATAGTTTGCAATGGAGTCGACATCAGAATTATAAAGTGTATGTGCAGTGTGTGTGTGTGTGTGTGTGTGTGTGTGTGTGTGTGTGTGTGTGTTCTCTGGAGCTACTGCATGAAGATCCCTCTATACTTTCTCTCTTCCCATTTTTACCCTGATGCTGCTTTCCTTCGTACAGTGACCACAGAACTAATCCTTACATGTAAGGAACAGGAGCTAAGGCTTCCATTTCATGCTGTATTTCAGGAGGGTGTGGTCACTAGTCTTTTGCCTTGGTACCTGGTCCCAAGTCATTGAATCTGCAGGGGTAAGAACTCCCCCTCTTTGAACTCCTTGACTACAGGTGTTCTAAGAATGAATATATATATATATATATATATATATATATATATATATATATATATATATATATATATATATTTGCTTTGTGGAGGGAAAAGGGCAGGGCAACTGGGGTTAAGTGACTTGCCCAAGGTCACACGACTAGTAGTGTTAAGTGTCTGAGGCCAGATTTAAACTCAGGTCCTCCTGACTCCAGGGCTGGTGCTCTATTCACTGTGCCACCTAGCTGCCCCTAAAATTTTTAAAAATACACCTAAAGGTGGTGGTAGTGATGGTGGTGGAGAGGAGGCAACGTCTTCTTAATTTAGGTGCAGGATCTGATCTTTTCCTCCTTGGAAACATCAGACTTCTACAGGATGCTCTTCAACTCCATACCTTTAGTTCCTGATGCAAATATTTTTAAGATTAATCCTCTAACAAAATGATGCTTCCCCTTTTGGGCCAGCCCTGACCTTTAGGACCCATTAAAGCAGGGAGGAAGGTGGCTACATCCATCATTTCCAGGGGCTGTCCATGAAGCATAAACCTCGTAAAATGAGACCTGACCCTCTCTACAGAAAGCAGACATCACACCTTTCACAAAAGGAACTCTGGCTTGACAAGCTTCCCCGAGAGAGGTCTAGTTCAGCCAGAGGGAGGACCCAGCATTCAGTGTACAAGGAAGGCCTCCCCCCAACTTCCAGATTGGGTTCCAACCAATGTTTGTCTTGTGTTCTTCTCACTCTCATTCATGAAGTCTCTAACAGGGACTAGGGTCCAGTTAAGATGGAGGGTAGAAAAATGAATCATGGTTTTTATGGTGTAAAACACACAAGTGAGGAAAACCAATAAATGCTCCTGTTCAGTGGAGATAGTAGAAAGAATTAAATTGGTTGGAACCCAGATGAAAGCTCATCCAATTTGCATCCACTATTAGACAGTCACAGATAACCTCAGAAACGGGTTTTTCTCTGGGATCTCTATGTTGCTGCTGCTGCAATCATTCAGGTGAAATGAGACCATATCTCACTGCACAATGAGAAAATCAAGCCCGGGTTGTATTAGAACTGATTGATATCAGAGTGCTGATGGGGATGGGGAGGGGAGAGAATCCCCCAAGTCTCCAGCATAAACCCAGTTTAGGTGAACACATGTTTTCAGCATGAGCTCACAAGACAACCTGGCAAATTTCTCCATGTCTAATTGTTATATGGTCATGATGTGGCATATCCCCTTCAGATAAAGTAGAGCATTTTCATCTTCTAGTTACATACACTGGTATCAGGTCACAACAACTGTGGGCAAATGTCAGCTCCCAAGTATGCCTCTGTGGGCTAAGCTGTGCATGTTCTCAATTAACAAGCGCCTAGGCTGTTCAGTAGGGCAGTTCTATAGCTTTTAGTGGGTATGGGGCAAAGGAAGGAAGAGAGGCAGGAGACAGGGATGGCCTGTGCTATGGAGGACAAGAAGACAAGGCTAAAGAGGATGCCTGAACTTGGGCTATTGGTCCTATGGTGCCCTGTCTCTGCCTAGTCCTGAATTTCATATCAGGTACTAAGGAAGAAGAAATTAAATTTAATTGGTTAATTAATTAAAAGGTTACATTTAGGTTTAGTTAATAGAATATTTTGATATCCTAGTTCTGCCCCCATTGGTTCAGTAACCTTTTTTTTTCTTTTTTAAAGACTGTGTCTCCGGGTCTCACTGGAACTGTAAAAGGTCACTCACAGACCTGATCCCTCCCTACCCTTAGGCACAGGATCTTTAACCTGCTCTGTCTCTGACCTGGGACACTTTGTCCAATTTTGGTGGTTCCCCACTCCCTAGAGACTCATCATATTAATGCTAAACTTAGCATGGACACCTGATCATAGGATCAGTGAATATACACACATGCATATACACACACACATATGAATGTTTATGTGCATCTGTGTATAAATATATACATATATAGCTATTCTTTAAAAATGATGGCCCCCATTTAGGGTTTTCTTGGACAAGATATTGGAGTGGTTTGCCATTTCCTTCTCCAGATCATTTTACAGATGAGTAAACTGATGCAAGCAGGGTTAAGTGGCTTGCCCAGGGTCCCACAGCTAGTACATGTGCGAGACTGGATTTGAACTCAGGTCTTTCTGACTCCAGGCCTACCACTGCACCACTTAGCTGCCACATATTGTGTTTGTCCTTCATTCTGGAAGAGGACCATGACATTAGGGAATGATGACAGGACTTGCAGTTGACTTGGATTTGAGTGAGGGAGGGCTGTGCAAGGTCACCAGCCTCACTTTCTCCTCCAGAGCCATCTGGGTCCAGTGGCCAGATATTCATCAGGATGAATAGAGATGGCCCAGGATGTAATGGGAGACTCTGGCCATTTTAGGCTTGGTGTGGTATGAGGCTAGCCAGGTAGAGGTAGCTAGGTGAGTTTTCATTCATTCTCTAACCAGTTCAGCTCAGCCCCAGTGTGGGAGTTCCAAAACTGAGTGGCCTAACTTTCCCAGGGAAGTCTGGTCTATATAGCTTAGATAGATACTATAGATAGGCAATGATTGGCTCTCATGATTCATGGTACAATTTAAATAAATTGGGGTTCAATTTGGTTCATCATTCATCTAATTAATACAGTTTATTCCAATTCTTGATGTGGTCTTTGTTTAAGATCCAGAACAAGCTTCCTTTTACTTTTACTGCTATTTTCTGAAATTAGTAATTGAGAACCACCAATTGCAGTGGGGAGAGGGGAGAAAGGGAAGGAGAAAGTAATCAAGGATGAGGATAGTCTTAGTTGAAAGTCAGTTATATATACATATATACATATATGCATACACACAGGATATATATACACATACAGGATATATATGAGTATATACAGGATACATACATACACATACATATATGCATATATTTGTATACACAGGATATACACACAGTATATGATGTATGTGCATGTATACAGGATACATACATATACATATACACATACATGCATATATGTGTATATATACACACAGGACATATACACACATACAGGATATATGTGCATATGTATATAGGATTTATACATATACACACATACATGCATATATATGTATATATATGTATATATATACACATACATACATACACACAGGATCCTTCAATGAAAAGATCCACACAGTGGATCAGGCTGCTCAGGCTCAGGAGGAGGAAGAGGGATCTTCACTGACCTTTCCTCACTGACCTTCCTTGGGGATCACTTATGTCCTGGTGACAGAGACATTGATCCCTTGTGTAATTTTTTAACCTAGTTAGTTATGTTGACTAAAATAAATTGCTAATTAGCTCCCCTCCTTTCCACCACCTAAGCCATTTGCTTAGATAAAAACCCCTTCACAACAATGTTGAAGTTCCCACACAAAGCAGGTCAGTCAGTTTCAACGAAAGTGTCTCACAGCTACTCACTCTTCCCATGGAGAAAAAAATAGAGGAAGTATGAGTTACCACATTCTAATGAGGGGTAGGAGCAAGGGAGGGGAGGAGACAATAAACACAGGTGATTTCAGCTCCAAGTCACCTGGAAAGGCCTAGTGCTCCTTAGGGTTCGACCACAAAGCAGGGGCAGCTAGGTGGTACAGTGGTAGAGCACTGGGCCTGATGTCAGAAAGACCAAAGTTCAAGTTTGGCCTTGGATCCTTACTAGCTTTATGACCCTGGGCAAGTCATTTCATCCTGTTTGCCTCAGTTTCCTCAACTGTCAAATGGGAATAATAATAAACCTCCTTCTCAGGGCTATAGGGAGGATCAAATGACAGGTTTGTAAGGAGCTTAACACAATGCCTGGCATGTAGTAGGTGCTTAATCAAAGGCATGTTTCTGTCCTTCTACATGGCAGTGCATCTCTTTTTAGTGCCATTTCCATTTATATGGTCATCAGATCTGTTTTAGATGCTGACTTTTTTAATAGTATCAGTAACTTTAAAGCTGACTCTCTAGTAGCTGTGCCTGCTATTGTATAGTTATATTGCCTACATAGTACTTTGCATCTCATTCAACAAGGGGCAGCTAGTGAAACTACAATACAACTGTTACCCCCACTTTACACATAATGGCACTGAGGTTCAGAAATACTCAGTGAGAGAGTTACCTGAGGCCAGGATCTTAACCCAGGTCTCTACTAGCTTTTCAACCTCAGAGGAATCACCTTTGACCCTTCCTCATCCCCTCACACCTCATATTGGATCCGTTGCCAAGTCTTCCTGATTCAATCTCTGCCTTCTCTCTTCTCACATGGGCAGGGTCCTTGTTCAAGCCCTCATCAACTCCCTTTTGGACTATGGCAATTTTGTTGTTCAGTCATTTCAGTCTTGTCCAATTCTATGTGACCCCATTTGGGGTTTTCTTGGCAAAGATATTGGAGTGGTTTGCCATTTCCTTCTCCAGTTCATTTTACAGATGAGGAAACTAACCTTAGTCTGATTGCTCTCCCAGTCTCCAGGCTCTTCCTTCTCTAATCCATCTTAATACCACCTTAATACTCCTAAGATACACACCTGGATATGTCCTTCTCCTGCTCAAAAATATTCAGTGGTTCCCTATTGCCTCTCTACTAACAAAACAAAGCAAAACAAAAAATATAACTCATCAACTTGGCATTTAAAGCCTTCCACAATCTGGCTGACATGTAGCTTTCCAGATTCCGTTCATATTGCTCTTTTATTCAAGCTGTATTCTAAACAAACATCTATCCTAGTTCTACCTGGAACTTAACATTCCACCTTCTGTCTCCTTGATTTGCAAATGCACAGGATGAACTCCCTCCTTAAAATCTCTGATATCTTCAAGATACCTATTTCCTTACATCCTTCAATGCTCCTATTAGAAGTTTTCCCTAATCTCCCCCGCCCATTAGTGCCCTCTTCTTTAAATTATCTTATATTCACTTATCTGTGTAAATAGCATAGAGCAGCCACCCCCAAGCCCCAACCCCACTCTCCCAGTAGAATGGAAGCTCTTTGAAGGCAAGGAATGTTTCCTTTTTGTCTTTGTATCCTTAGTGCCTTGCATATAGTAGGCATTTAATTAATGGTTGTTGAAATGTATTAATTCCAATTCCAGATCTAGTGTTCTTTCTGCTGTCCTAAAACAGTACATGACTCATGGATGTACTCCTTAATAAAGGAGCCATAACTTGTT
This sequence comes from Gymnobelideus leadbeateri, assembly GCA_011680675.1. Lineage (NCBI taxonomy): Eukaryota > Metazoa > Chordata > Mammalia > Diprotodontia > Petauridae > Gymnobelideus > Gymnobelideus leadbeateri. The sequence continues at coordinate 7,870 of WOXC01002699.1, read as the reverse complement.
TATCTTTTCATCTCCCTTAGTAGCTCCCATAGGCTTTGGAAAGAGTAGTTGACTTAATAAATGTTTGTTGATTTGATTTCTACCCCCATTCCATACAATACTGTACTATAATCTGTAGTATTCCCAATCTGTTTTAATAAACTTTAATAAACACTTTTTTTTTCATTTGAGGAACAATTTTAGGCATGTTTTGAGCTGAGTATCAAGTGGATGGAACTGACCAGCATGAAAACATATGTGATGGCTGGGATGTGACTGGCTGGGTAGTATTTGTTGATAAGACCTGTTAATAATCTATAGGAATGATGTCGTTGTTGGCAGGGTCCAGAAAGGGGAAATCAGAGGCAAGAAGCCTTTGACAACACAAATGGCACCAGCAAGCCCTGAGAGCCCAGAGCAGCCACTCTGCTCCCCATGGTGAAAGGAGGGTATTTTTCCTCTATCCAAAAAAACTTGGGTCACTTTCTCTCTTACAGAAAGCCCTTAGAATTTTGCAGATCCTTGGAAAAGCCTACCTGGACTGGAGATTTATAATGTATTTATGAGATAATTAATTCTTGGGGAGATATTCTTTTTCAGCTGAATGACCTCACCCCATAGGAGAGAGATTGAGTCAGTTCTAACTCTCCTGAGTGCACCTTGGTTTTGGATGGCAAAAGAAGGGTGTGGGGAGAGACTTCATGGTACCTTATATTACAGAGTAATGAAATAAACTTGGTGCCCCCTAGGACATTTAAGCTTGTGCAAATGGTAAAATGTACTCCGACTCAGATTTTCATTTCCCTGAATCCTGCCCAAACTGGGGCCAGGGTTAGGATTTCAGGGTGAACCAAGCAAATGCATTTACTATAAACACAGACGAGTCATAGTCAAGCAGAGTGCCTTAGTTGTCCGTATTCTTTCTTTCTTTCTTCCTTCCTTCCTTCCTTCCTTCCTTCCTTTCTTTCTTTCTTTCTTTCTTTCTTTCTTTCTTTCTTTCTTTCTTTCTTTCTTTCTTTCTTTCTTTCTCTCTCTCTCTCTCTCTCTCTCTCTCTCTCTCTCTCTCTCTCTCTTTCTTGTACTCATGGGCCTGCTTCAAGCACTATAGGAGCTCATCCTGTACTGTTTTCCATGCCAGGGTTCTTTGAATCCCACGGACAGTATAAGCCCACTACATGGTTTTGTTCTTTATGGAAGCACTAAAGAAAATTCATCTCCTGGAAGAAGAGTTTAAAAATTGAAATTCAGAACCAAATTGCTAAGAAAATAGGTGAAAGTTAGAATAATGTGTATGTCTACAAGGTGCCAAACTTTCTTGGACCTGAAAATTCAGAAATGATGGTGGTTTCTAAATTGGCTTAAGAAAGTACATCACTGGCCAAATTTCCAAGAATACAAGGCTTTCTATGTAGGCAGAGAAAATTGTTTTTAAAGTTACTGCAGAATAAAGGGTCTTTTACATAGGCCTCTCTCCCTGTCTCCCACACCTCTCTCTTTTACACACACACACACACACACACACACACACACACACACACACACACACACACACAGACACACACATGTTTTAAGGAATTTTTGCAAATAACTGTATCCTCCAAAAATTGACACCAAAGCAAACTTAGGTAAAGAGAATACTCTTTTCCAATTTACATTATAAAACCAGAGATTTCTTTCCATGGATGAAATCCACTAGTGGACTGAGTGGAAAATCTAGTGAAGAGGAGTGGTAGCCAGTCCCAGGACTGGGTGTTAGAGGCATTATAACTTACTGGGCAAAAATGCTCAGAGAAAACTATCCTCCTCATATTGCCACTGAGACTTCCTTTCCAATGCGATTGCAGGCTCTTCAGTTCCTCCTTTGCTGCTGGTTTTCTCCACTACTATTTGGATCAAACACAGACATAGAATTTTTCTCCTTTTTAAAATCTTAGCTTCAAAATAATCCTTCTTACACATAAATCTGATTGTCTTCCCTTGGTTCAATTCTCTTCAATAGCTCCCTATTACTTTCTATACTATACAAAATTATAACTCTTCTTCCTGTTATTCAAGACTCTCTACAATCTACTTTTTCAATCTTGTTTCATATTTTTAAAAAAAAATTATTTATTTTATTCTGAACTTAAGAAATACAATAAGCATTTCCATGACAGTAGAATAGAAAAAAAGATGATTGTACATGAAGCTGCAAATATATTATGTACAACTTGCTATTTTTTTTAAATATATAACAAAGTTATCATGTAACTTTCCCCCCTTTTTTCCACTCCCCCACTTCTGCCCCAGAGATCACTATAATTAGATGCAAATATGTGCATGTGTGTGTGTGTGTATGTATGTAAAACCATTCTATACATACTTCCATTTATCATTTCTTTCTCTGGATGCAAATAGCATTTTCCTTCACATGTCCTTTGTAGTTAATTTGAGTACTTATAATAGTCAAAATGACTTATTTGCTCATTCATTCTTAAAACAATATTACTGTTACTGTGCACTATATACAGTTACTGCGTATAATATTCTCTTGGTTCTGCTCATTTCTCTTCATTATTTTGTGCAAATCTACTCAAGTTTTGCTAAGATCACTGAGCTCATCATTTCTTATAGCGCAGTAGTATTCCATCACAATCATATACTGCAACTTGTTCAGCCATTCCCTAATGTTTCATTACTGTATGTGCTTTGCACTGAAGGCAAACTGAACTACTCTGTCCCCTACTCAGGAACATGTCCTGAACCTTTCAGTCTCTGTGCTTGTGCATTGTATTTCCTGTGCTTGGAATGTTCTCTTCCTTTCCCACTTTTCACCTTTTATATTCCAACCCATCATTTAGGAAGCTAGGAAGCTTTCCAAGATCCTTGCAAGTCAGTAATGTCCCTTCCCCTCATACCTGAAGTGGCTAGGGATCTCTTACATGATATTGTTTGTTACAGATATCTATGTTTGTATCTTAGTCCCCTTCCTGGACTTGTAAGATCCATGAGGACAAGAATTACATCTTATCTACATACTTCATAGATAAGTTTTTTGTAATGTATGATGAATGAATGAAGGCATTGTAGCACAGTGAAAAGAGCCTAGGAGTGAGAATGACAGTTCTCAATCTGGGTTCCAATTCTATTTCTATCACTTGCTATCAGTGTGACCTTGGGCAAATCACGTAACCTGTCTAGGTTTGAATCCTGGCTCTGCCAATTAGAATCATATATCCTAGAGCTAGAAGGGTCCTTGGAGGTCATCAAGTTCAGTTTCTGCCTTTTACAAATGAGGAAAATCAATAGAGAAGGTCAATCACTTTCCCAAAGTCCCTCAGGAATAAGAAGGAGAGCCCAAGCCCTTGCTGGGGATGACCTTAGATAAGTCACCTCATTTTTCTGAAGCTGTTTCCTAGTCTGTATAAGGTGGAGTTTGGACTAGAAGACATTTAAGCTTCCTTCCAGGTCTAGAACCTATGATCCTATCACCTCTCCGTCCATCATTTCCTTATCAGTAAAATGAGAGTTTAATCAGATGACCTTGGTGACCCATTCTAGCTCTTAATCCCTAATTCCACAAGAGTGGTCTTGTAAATGCAGCTTTAGGATAAGGGGTCGGCCTGGAATGCAGGAATGCCTGGTCTTCCATTTGCATCTAATGCAGATTGTTAGTGTGAGCCTACCTGAGTCACATCAAATGCCAGTGAATCAGGAAGCTTGCTAAGACTGCACAGTATGGAACAGTTGCACAGAAGCTTTGGCAGAGGGGTTTTCCTGTCCAGGAGTTCTTCACACTAGGGAGATTACAAGAATAGATGAATCCCCCAAAAAATGTTTTTTCATGACCTTACGTACAGGAAATATTTCACTATATCCACGTGGCTAAATTCAGTCCTTTGTCTAACAGATCTTTGTCATGGCACTGGGCTGTTATCTTCCTTTGTAACAACCAAACTCTCAAAGAACTGAAAGGACTCATTTGCCTAAAGTCATGAGGAAGAAAGTCTCTTTTGTCCTGCTTAGAAACCACAATCAAACACTGTCATCCAGACTGAATGGAGATCAAACAACTGCTAGAGAAAGTCATGGTGGCCTCCTGCAAAGGGTATTTTGGAAATTCCCCAATTTGTAAATGGTGACTAATTTAACTAATTCAAATAGATTGGCACTGGCACAAATCATTAGGTTTGCTTGCTGGGAAGATGAATTGGAGACTCTTTTTTGCCAATTGTTATAGCCAAAATATTGGTCCTTTTGAGCTCATTTTTTAACATGCTTCATAACATTCTTCCTTTTCCTGCATTCTCTGTGTGTGTGTATTTGTGTGTGTGTGTATGTGTGTGTGTGTGTGTGTGTTAACATCCTCCCTGCCTATCCCTTCCCTTTGAAGCTTTCTTTTTTTCTTTCCACTTCCCTCTTCTTCTCTCTTCTTCATTTCTTTTTCTTTCTACCTTTCTTTCCTTCTTTCTCTCTCCCTCCTTTTCTTTCTTTCTTTTTTCTTTCTTTCTCTTCCTTCCTTCTTTTCTTTCCTTCTCTTCCTTCCTTTTCCCCTTAATCCTTTCCTTCCTGTATTTCTTTCCTTCTTTTTCTCTTCTTTCTTCTTTTCCTTCTATCATCCCCTTATAGACTTGGGATATAAAATTTTCAATCATATATATTTAAAGCACATATCTCCCCCCCACCAACCTGGTCTCCTCTTCTCCCTGTCCCCTTCCCCTCAGTTCTTCAATCTTCTTTTCCCCTCATACTTCTTTTTTTCTAGCTCCAGACAAAAGTCATCCACTCGTCTTTTACATTTATCCTTTTTTTTGACTTAATGGGAATCATGGAAGATGATAATATTTTATCTAAAGGAGGGTCTTCACATTACCTGAACATGGATGGATTCTTTAAGCTGCCACAACCAGAAAGCTTGCACTTTGAAAAGAAATCATTGTCAGTGAAAGGAACAGGCTGCATTCTTTGAACTTTGTAGGCTTGTTTATGCTAAGACAATTTTATGGATTAAGGAGCTTCTCAGAATTCAGGGTAACTGTTTAGTGTAAACATCTGCATGATTTGTATATAGTAAACATTTACAAGATTCTGAGTTTCATATTAGGAGAAATGAGTGAAGGGTATGGGAGAGAGCAGCACGATATTGTTAGAATCTCCAGTCCTGCCAATATCCCAACTTTAACAGCTCAGTTGGGATTTGTTTGAGTTTTCTTTAGCTTTTTCAAACAGCAGACAGTAGGAGAGGACATTAATTGAATCTTCAAATGTGGATATGGCTAGCAGATGGCAAAGAAAACTTTGGCAAAGAACTGACCAGTGCATACAGGCTGGGGAACGGTGCACAGGATGGGCAATGTCTCAATATCTGAGCCAAGGAGTGATGAGGGAGAGAGTTATAAGCATAGGTGATTTCTTGTGCAGAGGCATGGCAAGAAGGGATATAGTGTCATGATGAGGAATAGGAAGAAAACCAGTATGGTTGAAGGAGAGTAAAGTGCAATAAGGTTGAAAAGGTAGGTTGGGGACAAATTCTGAAGAATGTTAAGTGTGAATCAGGGTAGATGTCAATCTCCTCCAAACGACTGCTTGATTACAGGGGATGATATTTGATCCAAGGTGGTCCCACTTTATTATTAAGCCACAAATGTTTCCCACTTGATTTGTCAGCTGTTCATATAAGTGACTGAAAAGGGAGGGGAGGTGTCTAAGACCCAATTAATAGGCTCCCTTGGAAAATGTTTGCTTCATAGAAAATCAGTATAACTCTGACTACTTTCAAACTGGTAGAAGAAACTTTCAGCATCTCTGCTCAATAACATCTCAGTTCAATAAACTCCCCTGACTCTTTATTACCTCCAGAATAAAGTATGATCAGAATCAAGTATGGATACTCCTGTTTGCCATTCTGATGTCCTCTACAACTTGGCTTCAACTGATCTTTCAAACTTTATAATATATTACTATTCTTTGAGAATTCTTTGGTCCAGTTGAACTGGCCTTTTTGCTCTTCCCTAGAACGTACTCCCTCCTCTCCTCAGCCTCTCAGAATTCTTAATTTCCTTCAGATTTCAGCTCAAGGGCACCTTCTCTTACATAGGTTTTCTTTGATCCTTTCTACTATTAGTCCCTCTTTCCCCTTACTCAGATTACCTCATATTTTCTTTATATGTATATTTATGTGGGTACATGTTGTATTCCCAAGAGGTGTCCCAAATTATTAAGTAAGCCACAAATGCTTCCCCCTCCCTTTTTCAGCTGTCCAGAGAAACGATTGACAAGGAGATATGTCTGTAGTCACATACACACACATGCATCCATATACACACATAGTTGCTCTTTGTGCCTCAGACATATATATGTCTAGGAATATATGTTGTTGTTGTTGGAATGTATGGGGTATTCAGGGAGGACTACACCTCTGGTGTGAGGGTTTGCTGAGCCCTTTCCAGGACCACACCTCTGATGTCCACCTGTCACCCAGCTCCCACCTGTGGTTCCAAGAGCCTATAGTACGTGCAGCAGCCACACCAAGGTAAAACCATCACTGCAAACAGTTGAAGGTAACTAACAGGCCTCCAATCTGTCAGTGAGTTAGGGGGGGGTGTCTACCCCAAGCATGTGAAGATGTCTACCAACAGAATGAGTGAACGGGAACAATTTGTCCCAATTGCCATGGAGGCTGCTACAGCAGGTACTATGGAGTACTTAGAGCTTGGTCAGACATTGAAGATGCCAAGGTCACCTAACTGCATCCCAGGCCATCACCAGTCATTGTTTTGTCTCTGGACTTTGATGTCTCTGGAATAGAAAATAAGGTTCATGACTTTGTGCCACTCTGCCTCACTTAAATCCAGGTCATGCACGAGGCAAGACATCACCCATGATGTCATCAGCCCTCTGAAAAAGAAGGACAGGCAACGTGAACAACAACAACTAGATGTGTATGTATATGTATGCATGTATGTATAGATATGACACAGCAAATAAACTCCCTTGGAAAATACTCGCCTCATAAAAAATGAGTATAACTGTGCTTCATGAGACCAGTAACTGTAATATTTTTGTATTTGTATCTTAAGCATCTAGTGCAGTGCTTGATGTGGGCAGTAGCTGGCATGGTAAGCCTCAAAGCTGGACAGATCTGGTTTTAAGTCCTGCTTCTGGCATATCTTGGCAATGAGACCTTGGACAAGTCACCTCCCCCCAGTGCTCTGGGCAATTCTTCAAGACCATAAATTGCAAAGGGCCGAAAGGGTAGTGGGAATTTTTTCCTCCAGAAATTGCCTCTATCAATTAAATCATAGTTCCAGACCCTATCCATTAATAATTGCTTGCTCATTGACTGATTTTTCTTTTTAATAGCTTTATTTCCTCTATTAAACACATCACAAAAAAATGGGAATTATTTGAAACTGCTGTCAGGAGGGATTTAGAGTAATGGGGACCATAGTCTCCTCCTTTGTTCTCCAGCAGCTTTTAGGAAAAACCACATGCTCCCACAATGCTGCTTTTATTCTCTCTTGGTCCCCACTTCAGGTGTGTCAATCACCTAAAGAAATACTTCAGGTAAGCTGGGATGACTGGGATGTGTCAGACCTGGCCTAGATCCTAGAGGAGTTTCACAATGAAAAGCATGCTGCCTCTGAAGAAGTCAAGTTCTTTTCTGGTTGTCATGAAGCTCCAGTTTCTTCTAGTGAAGTGACCAAGCAGTACATCAGGTTCTCATCAAAAGTCACTCTGCTCCATCATCTTCCCTCTGTCTCCATGAAAAAGGTAGGCTAGGAAGAGACAGAGAATGAGAGACAGAGAGACAGACAGAGACAGTGACAGAGACAGGGAGAGACAGAGACGGAAAGAGACAAAGAGACAGAATCAGAGAGAAAGAAAAAATTAAAGACAATGAGACACACAG
>WOXC01002698.1:0-16057 GCA_011680675.1 Gymnobelideus leadbeateri | reverse complement strand
ACTTTGATAAGTTCCTTTTGATTTTTTTTCCCTGATTACCTTATCAGGTATCTCTTGCTTCTTGTGTCTGGATGTCAAATTTTCTATTCGACTCTGGTTTTTTCCTCAAGAATGCTTGAAAGTCCTCTATTTTAGCCCCCTGGGGAGGAAGCCGACGCGTTCCCCAAATACTGGTCCCAAAGTCCATAGGGCACTAACCTCTCACTTTGTCCTAGGCATGTCTATGTTGACCATTCTGGAATCGCCACAGCTGCTGGTGTTCTGGGGTCCCGCCAGCCAGATGCTGGCCCTGCCACCCTGGGGCTAAAACCGTGGCTCACATGGACCTGGGCTCAGCTCTCTCCATGCTGTGCTGCTGGCTTCTAGAGCGCTGCACTGGCCCTTCCTGCAGGGCTGCTGGGCTGTCCTCAGTGGAAGCTTAGCTTCTCTCTGTTGTTCTTTGGGTGCTGGGGCTCCAGAAGTTGTTCAGAGTCCTCTTTTACATAGTTTGGAGGTAATCTCGGGGGAGAGAGCCTTGGACATGCTGTTTCTACTCTGCCATCTTGGCTCTGCCCCTAGTCATTATTTCTTACAGAACAATAGTATTCTATTACATTCATATACCACAATTTCTTTATCCATTCCCTAATTGATGAGCATACCTTCAATTTCCAATTCTTGGCCACTACAAAAAGAGCTGTTATAAATATTTTTACACCCGTGGTTACTTTTCCATTTTTAATGATCTCTTCAGGATACAGACCTAATAGTGGTATTACTGGATAGTCCAAAATTGTTCTCCAGAATTGATGAATCAGTTTACAACTTCACAATGCATCAGTGTTCCAATTTTCCCACAAATCTTCTTCAACATTCATCATCTTCCTGTTTTGTCATGTTAACCAATCTGATAGGCAGGATGTGGTATCTCAGAGTTGTTTTAATCTGCTTTTCTCTAATCAATAGAGTTTTACAGCATTTTTATATGACTATAGATAGCTTCTATTTCTTCCTCTGTAAACTATCAATTCTTATTCTTCGACCATTTATCAATTAGGGAATGACTTGTATTCTTATACATTTGACTCAATTATCTCTATATTTTAGAAATGAGGCTTTTATAAGAGACACTGACTCTAAAAAATACTTCCCAGCTTTATGTTTCCTTTCTAATCTTGGTTACATTGACTTTGTGCAAAAACTTATTTAATGTATCAAAATTATCCATTTTGCATTTCATAATGTTCTCTACCTCTTGTTTGATTATAAATTCTTCCCTTCTCTATAGATCTGACAGATAATTTTTTTCTTGCTTTTCTAATTTGCTAATGCTATCAAACTTTATAGTCATTTCCTCTATTGTAAATGTAGGGCTTTTTTACCTAAAAACTATTCCAATGATCTACCCCTATATTTCTTAGCCAGCAGAAAGTAGTTTTTGTGATTGCTGCTTCATAATAAATTTTAAGATTTGGTGCAACTAGACCACCTTCTCTTGCATTTCACTGCTTTAATTCCCTGGATTTTCTGGACCTTTTGTTCTTCCAAATAAATTTTGTTATTATTTTCTTCTAGCCTGTATAAAATGGTTTGGGTAATTGATTGGTATTACACTGAGTAAGAAAATTAATTTAGCTAGACTTGTGATTTTAATTATATTAGCTCAGCCTACCCATTAGAAGTAAATATTTTCCCAACTGTTTAAATCTGACTTTCTTTGTGTGAAAAGTGTTTTGTCATTGTGTTTATTTAATTTCTGGGTTTGCTTTTACATGTAGACTTCCAGATATTTTATATTGTTTACAGTTATTTGAATGGAATTCCTCATCCTATCTCTTGCTACTGGATTTTGTTGGTAATATATGAAAATGCCAATGATTTATGTGGTTTTATTTTATATCCTGCAACTTTGCTAAAGTTATTCATTGTTTCAAGCAGTTTTTAGTTCATTTCTAGGATTCTCTAAATATACCATCATAACATATATAAAGAATGGTAGCTTTATTTCCTCATTGCCTATTTTAATTCCTTTAATTTATTATTCTTCCCTTATTGTTGAAGCTAATATTTCTAGTATATTATTGAATAATAGAGATGATAATGGGCATCCTTGTTCAACCCTGATATTATTGGGAAAGTTTGCAGCTTATTCCAATTATATATAATGATTTCACATGCATAAGATCAGAGATTGTGAGCTGGAAAGGATCTTATTGTTCATCTAATCCAACCTTTTCCAGATGAAGAACTTAGGTAAAGAGTGGTTAATCAATCTACCTAATATTGTTGTAGTTCAGTCATTTTATTGTTCATCTGTATCGATCACGATCTCATTTTGAATTTTCTTAGCAAAGATACTGGAGTGGCTTGCCATTTCCTTCTCTAGTTCATTTTACAGATGAGGAAACTGAAACAAATGGGCTTGAGTGACTTGGCTAGGGTCACACAGCTAATAAATGTCTAAGGGTATATTTGAACTCAAGAAGATGAGTATTCCTGACTCCAGTCTCTGCACTATCTGATGCATCACCTAGCTCACCAAGGTCACAAAAGTAGTAAGTGGCAAATCTGGGAATCAATCCTGCCTATGTCTTCAAATACCAAATACAACATGCTTCCCATTGGATCAACACTCTGAGATGTCTTTTCTTGCCATGAGCAAAACGTGTCCTTTCTCTTGCTGGTATTAGTATAAGAACCTTTCTACTCTTTCTCCATAACATTGGAAGCTGCTATCTTCTTAAAAGGTCTGAACACATTTTCTATGGGAAGAACCTCCGTTCTGTTTTGTCACTATAATTTCTCAGAGGTCCTTTTTACTTATCTTCTATTCAGAGACACATTTCCCTTCTTTTGACCTTTTAACACATGTAGTCCTCATGTGGATATTGCTCTTTCTTCTTTGATTTCTTTTTTATTTTAGAACTTCCATTCTTCCAGTTCACTATTTATTTTCCCTGTTAAATGAGAGAGAGACAGAGACAGAGAGAGACAGAGACAGAGACAGATAGAGAAGGGTGGGTAGGAGGATAATGAAAAGGAAGAGAGGGAGGTAGGAAAGAAGAGAAGAAGGAAAGTAGGAAGGGAAAAGAGAAGAGAGTGTCTCTATTCTCTAGCACTGAAATCCCTAACCATAAAAGTATATTTAACCTGCTAACAAATGAATGCAGATATTTCATCCTTGGCAAAAATCCAAAGAATAAATAAATAATAAAAGATATGTATTTGACAGAGGCGGATAATCATTTTAAGAAAGAAAGCTTAAAATGACTAAAAAGCAGTCTAAACTGATGACCTTTAACTGAGCAGGTCTAAACTGACAAAAAATACAAAAGGCCAGATTTTCCTCTAAATTCTTAGAAGCCCTTCATTGCAGTCTGTGTAATCAAAATATCCAATTAATGCTCTATCTCATGCAATATTTAAGTTTCCTATATTAAGCAGGTCAGTTTGTTATACAAACTCACCTACTGCCAAGCATATCATTGTCTCATAGGTCAGTGAATAACAGTAAATTACTCAGCTTCTGCCCAGAGGAATTGCTTGCTTAACTTGTGCCAGCAGGAGTCCTTTTTTCCCCATCAACAAGGAAGGAAAACAGCAAGTGCTCCACTGTTTTCTTAAAGGCATAACATCATTATAAATGTTCAACTTTTGAATATACAAGAAAGACCAGCTAAATCCAAATAATTTCAATCCAATACAATGTAATTCTTTTCAGCTTAGCTCAATTCAAATGAGGAAACATATATTAAGTTGCTCTTATTAGGAAGTAAGAGGACAATAAATCAGTAAGAGAGACAGAGAAGTACCCAATGACATGACAAGGTAAAAGTATTAAGGGAAGTATTAGTAAAAGAATTAGGGAAAACATATGACAAAAGAGTATTAAGAAGGTGGTGAGGTGGAATGGATGGGTAATAGAAGGAAAGGAGAGGCCAACTTTCCCAAATGCTTCCATAATGTTAAGGAGGCTAAGAGTTGACAAAAGATCATTTGAGTGAAGGGGAAGGGAGAGGAGAAAAGTGGAAAAGAGGAGAGGAACACATTATAATCTTGGTATTAGAGACAGTAAAGATTAGCTCTTTTTCTCTCCTTTAAAACTCCATAGAGCACTGTGGAAGGGCACAAGCTCTTGACACCAGGATCCCAGTCCCCACCTCTCCACATTCAAGACTCCTTCAACACATCAAGAACTACACAGTCAGGGGAAGGGTATGGTTCAATAACCCTATAAATTACTATTTGTATACTTAAGGGGTTTAAGACTACCAAAACTCCACCCATAACAGAAAGGGCAGGGAGTTTGATTTCTGATAGATACACTCATCCTGGACTATAGTAAATAGCATGGTATGGCACGGATTAGTTCAACGTTCCAGTCAACTTTGTGGTCCTAGTTGCTGTAGTTTTTTGTTTGTTTGTTTTTATCCACCCATATTATTTAGATTGACAGGTTGGTTGGCATACAACTGGGAAGAGCAGCTTCTAATAGCTTTTTTCATGTCTTCATTTGTTATGCCCGCATGTCTTTTTCATTTTCGACACTAGTAACTTTATTATTCTCTTTCTCTTTTAGTTGTCTTCTTTTCCTACAATTGGAGTGCTGGATGAACAAGAAATTCCTCCCCAAGTCTTTCTTTCCAGAGGCCTCAGACTTTTACAGTTAATTATTCTTTTTCATTCAGCTATTCTGCTTTGTTCCAATGCCAACAACATCATGCTCCCAAGTCAGGTACCCTATCCTAACACTCTTCCTTTTTGGCTTTCTTTTATGTGCTCTCTCTCCACATTACCTTGTAAGCAACTTGAGCAAAGTGATGGGATTCATTTTCTTTATTTGTATTCCCAGAACTTAGTACAGTTCTTTGCACATATATTGTTTGCTGTTGTTGTTTCCATCCTGGATAGATATAATGGGCAGAAGAATGCAGAGAATAGGATCCTGGCATCTAGGGTCATTTGGTCCACCAAGGTCCATTCATCTACCTTTGCACTTCCTTCTCTAGGCCAAGGATTTAGAAGCTCAGTGGGACTGCATTGAAATCTCCATTTTCATCCCACATCTTTCTCTGAGTCATCAAGTCAATTAGTGCTTATCAAGCATTTGTTATGTGGCAGGCAACAATACTTAGAGCTGAGAATACAAATAAAAGCAAAAAGAATGGTAGCCTCTGATTTCAAAGCATTTTTATCCTAAGGTATGAAGGTACATAAAAAATAGCTAGAAGTGAAGGTCAAGCTGGAGGGGGAGGGAAGGGGAAGGCACCCACTCAAGACTACTGTACAGAAAGTTTCGTGTGTCTGAAATATAGTCAAAAGAAGAATAAAGACATACATGGCCTGATCACTTTCTTTATAATTGAAGTTCCAGGAAGAACTAGCCAGAGAAAGGAGTTGCAAGGATAACATGTTCTTGTACTATGAGAAGTCCCAGATACAGAGTCAACTTACAGAGTGAAGCAGCAAGAAGATTTCTAAAGGAACAATAAAAGGCACACTTTCGCCAAGTATCCCTAGAAGAAACACTGAATAAATGACAAAAGTGAGAGAAACCTTAATACTATAAAAAATACTATGGGTGAGAAAACCCAAAGTAAAAATTCTAAAAGAAAGAAATAACTTTCACATGCATTACAATTAGGAGCTTAGAGAGGAAGATGAATTGATTGACAGATAGAAATAGATAGATAATAGAAAGATAGATAGACAAACAGTAATAGATTATATTTGATAGATGATATATTTACATATATAGAGAGAATAAGACAGAGACAGAGATAGCCAGAGACAGAGATAGCCAGAGACAGAGAGATACAGACAGAGGTAGAGAAATGGAGAGAGACACACAGAGAGAACTTAAGAGTTCTTTTTTGTTGTTGTTGTTGTTCCATTATGTTTTGTAAGGTGTAAGAAATGGTGGTTATATTCCATAAATCCTGTTCTAAATTGGTTATTCTTATGAATATTTTTCTTTTTATTCCCTCTCTCATAAGTTCTGCCATTCTTTCTTAAATTCTTCCTACATTTCTTATAATCGGTGCAAAATCCATTCTCAGAAAACCCCATTCTCAGAATCCTTGATATAAACATATTACTCTCCCTCTTTCTGCCTCTGCATATATAGATAGATAGTTATCTCTATAGATGCATATTCACATATCTATCTATCTATCTATCTATCTATCTATCTATCTATCTATCTATATCTTATCCTCTAGGATGCTAACTATAAAGTATGTGCAGTAATGTCCTCCTTTTAGAATTTTACCTTTAGGTTCCTTCACTCATATTATCTCTTTATAATAGTAAGGACTTTCCTTTTTCAATTTATTCAATCCTTCTGCTAGGGATAACTGGCAAAAGTTTGTCCTTTAGGGTTTCTCTAAAAATATATTTGCAAAATCAAAACAACTCTGAGATACCACATCACACCTATCAGATTGGTAAATGTTGGAGAGAATGTGGGAAAATTGGGACACTAATGCATTGTTGATAGAGTCATGAACTGATACAACCATTCTGGAGAGCAATTTGGAACTATGCCCAAAGGGGAGTCAAACTGTGCATACCCTTTGATTTAACAATACTGTTACATCTATCCTAAATCAATCATAAAAGGTAAAAGAACCTACAAGTATAAAAAATATTTATTTCAGCTTTTGTAGTGATGGCAAAGAATTAGAAATTGAGGGGATTCCCATCAATTGGGGAAAGGTTAAACAGTGTGAGGCAGATGAATTCAATGGAAAACTAATGTGCTATAAGAAAAGAGGAGCAAATGTAGTAGAGTAAAGTGATGGACTTCCTTGAAGTCTCCCTCAAATCTCTCCAAATACCTGAAAAAATAATTGTAAACAAATAAATGAGCACTCTAAACAAATTTTGGAGCAATGAAACCCACAAAGTGATGGAGTGAAATATATCCCCACCTGAGGAAAGACTGAAATGTCAAAAGGAAGGTTCTATCATACTTAGCTGAGTGGGAAGCATGGTCCCACATGGACCAGGGCAGCACAGACTGGCAGCACAGGTAAGGAAGGAGCAGAACTCAGGAGATGGAATCCTTGCCAGCTGTGGCTTTTTCCAGACTTCTCAATCCACAAATGCCAAAGAGAAAATAATATATCACTGGGGAACACCTGTTCGACCTGGGTGAGAGAGGAGAGGGGTGTGGCCCCTGGCCTAGGGCAATGGAGGTGGCAGTGGCTGAGGCTGATGGGGCAACAGCAATAGCAGCAGTAGCTTCTGACTCTGCAACTCCAGATCCACGTATGTTGGGGGTACCAAGCAACTAATCAGAGGGCAATTGCAGGAATCACTTTGCAGGCACTGAGACAGGATTCTCTTGCATTTCCCTGCTTAGATCTAGGTTGCTGTCTTGGATGTCAGTCCTGTAGTGTGCAGGGGTACTGACATAGCACAGCTTGAGGTGGCTGTGGAGAAGGAATCCTCCACACAGTTCTGAGTCAGGTGCCTAGAAGTAGCTCTGACAACAGCTGTGCAAATCCCCAGAAATCTGGGACACAGACTCTCCACACTGGAAGCAGAGTTTTGGCAAAGCAGAGTTTGGGCAAAGAGCCCAAAAGTACAGTAATTGGCTGTGAAAATGAGCAAACAGAGGAAAAGAAATCAGAATATAGAATCTTTTTTTTTTTGGTGACAAAAAGGATCAAAATTAAAACTCCTGCATCAAAAGTCTCCACAAAAAATATGAATTGGTCACAAGCCATGGAGGAACTCAAGAAGAATTCTGAAAATAAAGAGAAATAGAAAAAAATTGGGGAAGATAAATGAGAGTGATGCAAGAAAATCATGCAAAATAAGTCAACAGCTTGCTAAAGGAAACCAAAAAAAAAAATACTGAAGAAAATAACACCCTTAAAAAATTGACTAATTCAAATGGCAAAAGAGGCCCAAAAAGCCAATGAAGAAAAGCATGCCCAAAAAAGCAGAATTAGCTAGATGCAAAAGGAGGTCCAAAAGTTCAATGAAGAAAAACAATTCCTTCAAAATTAGAATAGAGAAGGTGGTAATGACTTTATGAGAAATTAAGATTTCATAAAACAGATCCAAAAATGAAAAAAAAAAGGTAGGACAATGTAAAATATCTCATTGGAGGAGAAAAAAAAAACATAGGTCCCAGCTCAAGTAGAAAATATTATAAGCAGTCAGGAAGAAACAATTTGAGAATTGTGAAAACATCATCAGGATAGCACAAATCTATCAGCTTCTACATTAAGGAATTGAAGGGCTTGTGATATGATAGGTCAAAGGAGCTAGGATTAAAACCAAGAATCTTTTACCCAGGAAAATACAGTGTAATACTTCATGGACAATATGGACATTCAATTACATAGATAACTTTTATGCATTCCTGATGAAAAATCCATAGTTGAATAGAAAAATTGACTTTCAACAAGTATCAAGAGAAGCATAAAAAACAGAAATCATAAGGAAATTATTAAAGTTGAACTGCTTATATTCCTACATGGAAAGATGATATTTGTAACTCATGGGACTTTTTTTCAATATTAGGATAGTTGAAAGGAATATAAATATACACATACACACATGAATACATCTACACTATATATAGTGTATATGTATGTATATATGTATGTATGTATAGATATATGAATGTAATATTGTGTATGTATACATATGTGTGAATACATAGACAGAAGGCACAGGGTGAGATGAATATGAAGGGATGATATCTAAAAAAGAAAATTAAGAGGTGAGAGAAGAATATGTTGGGATAAAGGGAAAGGGAGAGATAGAATGTAGCAAATTTTCTCACATAAAAGAGGCAAAAGAAAGGTGTTACAATGAAGGGAAAGAGCAGGGATGTAAAAGTAAATGAGTCAACCTTACTCTCATTGGATTTTGTCGAGGAGGGAGTAACATACACACTCAATTGATTATCTTACCCTACAGGAGAGTAGAGGGAAAGAGGATAAAGGGGAGAGATGATAGAAGGGAGGGTAGATTGGGGGAGGGAGTTGTCAGAAGTAAAATCATTTGAAGAGGGACAGGGTCACAGGGGAAAATATAATAAAAGGGGGATAAGATAGGATGGGGGTCAAAGGAGCTAAGATTAAAACCAAGAATTACCTACCCAGGAAAACTAAGTATAATACTTTCACAATATGACTACTATGGAAATGTTTTGTATGACTACACATGTCTAACCTATATTGAATTGCTTGTCTTCTCAATGGCTATGGGTAAGCAACAAAGACAGGAGAGAATATGGAACTCAAAGTTTAAAAAAAAACGAATGTTAAAAAAATGTTTTTGCGTATGACTGGAAATAAGATACACTGGCAACGGAATATAGAAATCCATCTTTCCCTACAAGAAAGTAAGGGATAAGGAGGTAAGGGTGGGGAAAATAGGAGAGAATAGAAGAAAGGGCCGACTGGGGGGAGGAGTAATCAGTATTCTTACCATATTGGGGTAGGGGAGAGATGGGGAGAAAGTTTAGAACTTAGAATCTTGTGGAAATGAAGGTTGAAAACTAAAAATAATAAATAAATACAAAATAAAATTGAAACATTGAAAAAAAGGAAAAAGTATAAATTGTTCTGTTATAAAAAAAAGAAAAGAAAAATTAAAAACCAAACAAACAAATTCTAGAGCAACAGAACACACCTAATAACAGAGTGAAACAAATTTCCAGCCCAAGACAACCTGGAAGGTTGGCAGGAAATGTCTGCTGTACCACTCTGAGAGAGGGGAACAGTCCAGTGTGAATCATATTAACCCAGACGGGACCCTAGCAAACCCAAAGCAGACCTCACAGGCCTAAATCACTGATAGTTCTCGTGGTTTCCAGACTTCTCTACCCACAAGTATCAAAGGGAATTTATTTATTTATTTATTGCTTTTGGGAGGGCAATTGGGGTCAAGCAACTTGCCCAAAGTCACAAGGATAGGTTTTTGTTTGTGTGTGCATTAAGTGTCTGAGGCCAGATCCGAACTCAGGTCCTTCTGACTCCAGGGCCGAAACTCTACTCACTGCGCCACCTAGCCGCCCTTCCAAAGGGAATTTAAAAGGTAAGTAGGAAAAGTCAGTCTCATGGGGTGAGAGAGGAGAAGGGTTCATCCCCAGTCCAAGGTTGGCAGTGGTAGCAGCAGCATCAGTGGCTGCTTCCATATATCTTGGACCAGACAGCAGCAGGATTGAGTGGGGGGTTGCAAGGATCTCTCTAAGGGCACTGTGGGAGGATTCTTTTACTTTGACCATGTGTAGATCTGGGTCACAGTCTTGGGTGGTTGTCCTGGGGTAAAGAGGAGCTCTGTGTAGTGGAGCTTGTGGCAATAGAATTCTCCTCACAGTTCCAGGGTAGAAAAAGAGTCTTTATGGTCACTTACAGATCAGAGCACAGATCAGAAGAGAAGTAAACAGCTCTCCTTTGATCATACAACCTTGGAAGAACTGAAAATTTATAGGTCCCTGGAGATATCTCTGAAAGAAGGTGTACAAACCCCTGAATCTTGGGACAGTACACTCTCCACACTGGAAGCAGAATCCTACCTTTACAAAGAGGTAAAAAGTCAAGTAATTGACTGGGAAAATAAGTAAATAGCAGGAAAAAATCAAACTACTTTGGTGAAAAGGAAGATCAAAACATATAAGCAGAAGAAAATAACAAAGTCAAAGATCCTTCATCCAGAGCCTCCAAGAAAAATGTGAATTGGTCTCAGGTCATGGAACAGCTCAAAAAGGATTTTGAAAATGAAAGAAGTAGAGGGTAAATTGGGTAGAGTGATGCAAGAAAATCATCAAAATGAGTCAACAGCTTATAAAAGAGACCGCCTCAATATGTTGACGAAAATAAAACTTTGAAAAATTGTCTAACCCAAAATGGCCAAAGAGGTTCAAAAAACAAGGAGGAGAAATATTCCTTAAAAAGCAGAACTGGTAGAATGGGAAAGGAGCGCCAAAAGCTCACTGAAGAAAATAATTTCTTTAAAATTAAAGTGGAATAAATGAAAGCTAATGCCTCTAGAAGAAATAAAGAAATGATAAAACAAACCCAAAGGAATTAAAAAATAGATGACAATATGTAATATATAATTAGAAAAAACACTGACATAAAAATTAGATCTGAGATAATTTAAAAATTATTTGACAACTTGCAAACCATGATAAAAAAAAGCCTAGATCCCATCATTCAAGATCTTATCAACGAAAACTGCCCTGATATTCTCGAAACAGAAAGTAAAATGGAAATTAAAAGAGATCTCAAAAGGAAAACTCCTAGGAATTTGTAGCCAAATTTGAGAGTTCTCAGGTCGAGGAGAAAATATTGCAAGCAGCCATAAAGGAATAATTCAAATATTGTAGAAACACAATCAGGATAGCCCAAGATTTAACAGCTTCTACATTATGGCACTAGAGGGTTTGTAATAAGATATTCTTGGAGTCAAAGGAGCTAGGATTAAAACTTATTATCACCTGTCCAGGCAAAGCTGAGTATTATCCTTCAGAGGAAAAAGTGGACATTCAATCAATTAGAACATTTCAAGCATTCTTGCTGAAAAGACCAGAGCTGAATAGAAAATTTGACTTTCACATATAAGAATCAAGAAAACCATAAAAAGGCAAATGGAAACCATGAGAGACTTACTAAATTTGAATTGTCCTCATTCCTACATGGAAAGAGGAAATATATTACTCATGAGATCTTTGTCAGTATTTGGGTAGTTTTACGGAAATATGCATATATACATATATACACATCCACATCCATAAACATGCATATACATATACACATACATATACATGTACATATATGCACTTACATGCATATACACATGTGTGTATACATATATGCATACATATGTATATCTTTGTATGGATAGATAGGTAGGTAGATGATAGATAGATAGATAGAATGAGATATACATATACATGATATAGATATTATATACAGAGGTCATAGGGTGAGTTGAACATGAAGGAATGATATCTTTAGAAAAATTAAAGAGGGAGAGCAGAGTATACTGGGAGAAGGAGACAAGGAGGGGTAGAATGGAAAAAAAAATTATCGCACAAATAAGAGACAAGAAAATTTTACAATGGAGGGAAAAGGGGGAGGTGAGCGGGAATGAATGAATTCTACTCTCATGAGATTTGCCTTAAGGAGGGAATAATATGCATGCTCAATTGGGTATGGAAATCTTTCTTACCCTATGGAAAAGTAGGGGTAAGTTGATAACAGAAAGGGGATAATAGAAGGGAGGGTAAATAGGGGGTTTTAATCAGAAGCAAACATTTTTTTAAATTAATTTATTAGTTTAGTTTCAGTTAACAAGATTCAATTCCATAGCTCCTTGATTTTCAAATTTCCTTTACTTCCCTCCCCCCTCCCCTCATGATAGGATATAGTACAGTATAGGGTCTGCAAATGCATTCATATTAAACATTATTCCAATTACAAAGGCATATTGTACTAGGTGGGATGAAAGATGGTAAGGAAGAAGTAAAACCAAACAATGATAAGAACAAGATCATTTAGTTTAGAAGCAAACATTTTTAAGGAAGGACAGAGTCAAAGGAGAGTATAGAATAAATGGGGGTAGGGCAGAATACAGGGAAATATAGTTAGTCTTTTACAACATGACTGCTATGGAAGTGTTTTACATGACTTCACATATATAACCTATATCAAATTGTTGGCCTTCTCATTGTGGGTGGATGGGGAGGAAGGAAGGGAGAAAATGTGGAATTCAAATTGAAAAAAAAATGAATGTTAAGGGGGGCAGAACCAAGATGGCAGGGTATAAACAGCACTTCCAAGGTGCTCTCCCACAGAACACCGACAAACCGTGTAAAAGGTGGACTCTGAACAACTTCTGGAGCTCCAGCAACCACAGAACGACACAGAGAAGCTAACCTCATGAAGAGGACAGCCTGGCTGCCCGGCAGGGGAGGGTCAGCACAGCACACTGGGAACCCACAGTGCAGGGCTCTGGTAGCCAAGCCCAGGCTCCAGTGAGGTGAGGTTTTTCTTGCTTTAACCTCCCTGGATCAGGATTGCAGTCTGGGGTGGAGGCCTTGGGGTGGGTATCCAGCTTGCCAGAGCATATGGAGTCTTTACAGAGGCCACCAACCTAATACCTGCAGAAGCTGTGAAGACCCCACTTTGGGGACAGAAGCTCCCCTGTCTGGTGGCAGAGCCATACTGTGGCAACAAGCCCAAAAGTCAAGTAATAAAGGGGCAACATGGCTAGGCAAAGGAAACAAAATAAACAGAAAAATTCAACATTAGATTCCTATTTTGGGGGCAAAGAAGTTCGAAGCATGGAACAGGATGAGGACTGTGAGGTCAGAAATCCTGCACCAAAAGCCCCAAATGAAAATATCAGTGGGTTACAGGTTATAGAGGACCTTAAGAAGGATTTTAAAAACCAAATAAGAGAAGTGGAGGAAAAATTGGGAAGAGAAATGAGAATGATACAGGAAAAGTATGAAATGAGAGTCAACAGACTGACTGAGGAAAATAACACCTTAAAAATAGACTAACTCAAATGGCAAAGGAGGCCCAAAAGGGCAATGAGGAGAAGAATGCCTTAAAAAGCCAAATTTACCAGATGGAAAAAGAATCTCAAAAGCTCACTGAGGAGATTCTTTCCTTCAGAGTTAGACTGGAGCAAATGGAAGCTAGTGACTTTATGAGAAATCAAGATGCTGCTAAAAAGATCCAAACAAATGAAAGAATAGAAGGCAATGTGAAATATCTCATGGGAAAAACGACTGACCTAGAAAATAGACCCAGGAGAGATAATTTTAAAATTATTGGACTACCTGAAAGCCATGATCAAAGAAAGAACTTAGAAATCATCTTTCAAGAAATTCTCAAGGAGGGACGGAGCCAAGATGGCGGAGTAGAAACAACTCCTCCAAGCCTCTCTGCCCCCAGATTCTCCACAAACTATGTAAAAAAGGACTCTGAAAAACTTCTGGAGCCCCAGCACCCACAGAACGACACAGAGAAGCTAACCTCCCGCTGAGGACAGCCCAGCACCCTGCAGGAAGGACCAGCGCAGTGGTCTGGGAGCCGGCAGCGCGCAGAGCGCAGGAGCCCAGCTGAGCCCAGGTCCACATGAGCCGAGGTTTAAGCCCCAGGGCGGCAGGGCCAGCAACCAGCTGGAGGAAACCCAGAACACCAGGAACTGTGGAGATTCCAGAATTATCAACATAGACATGCCTAGGACAAAGTAAGAGGATAGTGTCCTATGGACTTTGGGACCTGTATTTGGGGAATGCGTCAGCTCCCTCCCCTGGGGGCTAGAAGCCACTGAGGAGACACGCCATTTTGTAGTTTTCAGAGGCATTTCCGGCTCCCAGCCTACAAATCGTGGGGAGATCCAGCGATCAGTCTTGGGGGGTAATCGCTCTTGCTTTAACCTCCCTGGATCTGGATTGTGATCTAGGGTGGAAGTTGTGGGTGGGTTTACAGCTTGCCAGAAACGGAAGTTGCCCCCCACACGTTCGGGACGAAAATTCCTCTATCTGGCCTTAAAGCCATAGTGTGGCAACAAGCCCAAAAGTCAAGCAATTAAGTGGCAACATGCCAAGGCAAAGGAAACAGAAAAATGCAACCCTAGACTCCTATTTTGGGGGCATAGAGCGGGAAAAGGACTGTGAGGTCAGAAGTCCTGCTCCAAAAGCCCCAGGGGAAAACATGAGCAGGTTGCAGGCCATAGAGGACCTTAAGAAGGACTTTAAAAATCAAATCAGAGAAGTGGAGGAAAAATTGGAAAGAGAAATGAGAAGGATGCAGGAAAAGTATGAAATGAGGGTCAACAGCCTGACTGAGGAAAACAACACCTTAAAAAATAGACTAACTCAAATGGCAAAGGAGGCCCAAAAGGGCAATGAGGAGAAGAATGCCTTAAAAAGTCGAATTTGCCAGATGGAAAAAGAATCTCAAAGTTCACTGAGGAGATTCATTCCTTCAGAGTTAGACTGGAGCAAATGGAAGCTAATGACTTTATGAGAAATCAAGATGCTGTTAAGCAGATCCAAACAAATGAAAGATTAGAAGGCAATGTGAAATATCTCATAGGAAAAACCACTGACCTGGAAAATAGATCCAGGAGAGACAATTTAAAAATTATTGGACTACCTGAAAGCCATGATCAAAGAAAGAACCTAGAAATCATCCTTCAAGAAATTCTCAAGGAAAACTGCCCTGATGTTTTAGATCCAGAGGGCAAAATAGAGGTTGAAAGAATCCACCAATCACCTCCTGAAAAAAGATCCCCAAAAGAAAACTCCCAGGAATATTATAGCCAGGTTCCAGAATCCCCAGATCAAGGAGAAAATACTACAAGCAGCCAGGAAGAAACAATTTCAATATTGTGGAAACACAATCAGAATAGCCCAGGACCTGGCATCTTCTACACTGAGGGATCGAAGGGCATGGAATATGATATTCCAGAGGGCAAAAGAACTGGGAATGAACCCAAGGGTCACCTACCCAGCAAAACTGAGTATTTTGTTTCAGGGGAAAATATGGTCATTCAGTGGAATAGAGGACTTTCAAGCATTCTTGAGGAAAAAACCAGAGTTGAATAGAAAATTTGACATCCAGTCGCAAGAAGTAAGAGATGCCTGAGAAGGCAATCAGGGAAAAGAAATCAAAAGGAACTTATCAAAGTTGAACTATTTACATTCCTATATGGAAAAGCAATAACTGTGACTGATGATATCTTTCTCACTATGAAAATAATGGAAGAAGGGGGTGTGGTCATACAAATACATATGTGAATGTGTGTGTATATGGCTACAGTTATATATGGATAGAGGGCATAGGTTGATTTTGTTGGGAAGGGAGAGTACTCAAGGGATGAAATTATGAGGTGAGAGAGGAAAGTGGCAAGAGGAGATGGGGAGAGACATGGTAGAGTAAACTATCTCATGTAGGAGAAGTGGGTGCAAAGGAGGGGGAGAATAAGGAAGGCTAAAATGCAGCAGGATAGGGGGAAGGGGGATGAGAGGAGGGATGATGGATGGGAGGGCATCCTTGGGGTGAGGGGAGGTTAGAAGTACCCACTATAG
>WOXC01002697.1:0-18536 GCA_011680675.1 Gymnobelideus leadbeateri | reverse complement strand
AGATAAGATGTGCAGGCATTGGGACACAAAGATTCACCTTCCTCTAATGGAAAAGTCGAAGGGGGTGTGGGAGAGAGCAGATTGGAGGAAGCGATATCTTGAGGGACTGCTATTCTGGGAGGGTGGGTAGGGAAAAACAGGGGGGGAAATAATTGTAACTCAAAATCTGGCGGAAATGAATGATGTAAAACAGAAGTTAATAAAGCATTTGTAAATAAATAAATAAATAATAAAAAAAGAAATGGTTTGGAATAATAGGGAAAGAATGGATACTACAAAATTCCCTTTATAAAACAAATATGGCATTGATACTTAAGCCTGGGAGAGAAAGGAAATTATAGACTAATTTCATTAATGGATATGAATCCAAAAATCCTAAATTAAATACTACCTAGGAGATTACCATAATATATTACTAACATAAGGAAAATTATTCATATAATAGATCATACCAATAACAAAAGTAGCAAGGACCATATGATTATATCAAAAGGTGTAGAAAAACTTATGAAAAAAATAACACTCATTTCTGTTTAAAAAAAAAAGCTTGAAAATAAATGTAGAAATGAATATTTCATTAAATTATATTTTAAAGGGGCGGAGCCAAGACGGCGGAGAAGAAACAGCTCATCCAAGCCTCTCTGCCCCCAGACTCTCCACAAACTATGTAAAAAAGGACTCTGAAAAACTTCTGGAGCCCCAGCACCCACAGAACGACACAGAGAAGCTAACCTCCCGCTGAGGACAGCCCAGCACCCTGCAGGAAGGACCAGCGCAGTGGTCTGGGAGCCGGCAGCGCGCAGAGCACAGGAGCCGAGCTGAGCCCAGGTCCACGTGAGCCGAGGTTTTAGCCCCAGGGCGGCAGGGCCAGCAGCCGGCTGGAGGAACCCCAGAACACCAGGAACTGTGGTGACCCCAGAATTATCAACATAGACTTGCCTAGGACAAAGTAAGAGGTTAGTGTCCCATGGACTTTGGGACCTGTATTTGGGGAATGCGTCAGCTCCCTCCCCTGGGGGCTAGAAGCCGCTGAGGAGACACGCCATTTTGTAGTTTTCAGAGGCAGCTCCGGCTCCCAGCCTACAAATCGTGGGGAGATCCAGCGATCAGTCTTGGGGGGTAATCGCTCTTGCTTTAACCTCCCTGGATCTGGATTGTGATCTAGGGTGGAAGTCGTGGGTGGGTTTACAGCTTGCCAGAAACGGAAGTTGCCCCCCACATGTTCGGGACAAAAATTCCTCTATCTGGCCTTAAAGCCATAGTGTGGCAAAAAGCCCAAAAGTCAAGTAATTAAGTGGCAACATGCCAAGGCAAAGGAAACAGAAAAATGCAAACCTAGACTCCTATTTTGGGGGCATAGAGTGGGAAAAGGACTGTGAGGTCAGAAGTCCTGCTCCAAAAGCCCCAGGGGAAAACATGAGCGGGTTGCAGGCCATAGAGGACCTTAAGAAGGACTTTAAAAATCAAATAAGAGAAGTGGAGGAAAAATTGGAAAGAGAAATGAGAAGGATGCAGGAAAAGTATGAAATGAGGGTCAACAGCCTGACTGAGGAAAACAACACCTTAAAAAATAGACTAGCTCAAAGGGCAAAGGAGGCCCAAAAGGGCATTGAGGAGAAGAATGCCTTAAAAAGTCGAATTTGCCAGATGGAAAAAGAATCTCAAAAGTTCACTGAGGAGATTCATTCCTTCAGAGTTAGACTGGAGCAAATGGAAGCTAGTGACTTTATGAGAAATCAAGATGCTGTTAAGCAGATCCAAACAAATGAAAGATTAGAAGGCAATGTGAAATATCTCATAGGAAAAACCACTGACCTGAAGAATAGATCCAGGAGAGACAATTTAAAAATTATTGGACTACCTGAAAGCCATGATCAAGGAAAGAACCTAGAAATCACCCTTCAAGAAATTCTCAAGGAAAACTGCCCTGATGTTTTAGATCCAGAGGGCAAAGTGGAGGTTGAAAGAATCCACAGATCACCTGCTGAAAAAGATCCCAAAAAGAAAACTCCCAGGAATATTATAGCCAGGTTCCAGAATCCCCAGATCAAGGAGAAAATACTACAAGCAGCCAGGAGGAAACAATTTCAATGTTGTGGAAGTGCAATCAGAATAGCCCAGGACCTGGCAGCTTCTACACTGAGGGATCGAAGGGCATGGAATATGATATTCCAGAGGGCAAAAGAACTGGGAATGAACCCAAGGGTCACCTACCCAGCAAAACTGAGTATTTTGTTTCAGGGGAAAATATGGTCATTCAGTGGAATAGAGGACTTTCAAGCATTCTTGAGGAAAAAACCAGAATTGAATAGAAAATTTGACATCCAGACACAAGAAGGAAGAGATGCCTGAGAAGGTAATCAGGGAAAAGAAATCAAAAGGAACTTATCAAAGTTGAACTATTTACATTCCTATATGGAAAAGCAATATCTGTGACTGATGATATCTTTCTCACTATGAAAATAATGGAAGAAGGGGGTGTGGTCATACGAATACATATGTGAATGTGTGTGTATATGGTTACAGTTATATATGGATAGAGGGCATAGGTTGATTTTGTTGGGAAGGGAGAGTACTCAAGGGATGAAATTATGAGGTGAGAGAGGAAAGTGGCAAGAGGAGATGGGGAGAGACATGGTAGGGTAAACTATCTCATGTAGGGGAAGTGGGTGCAAAGGAGGGGGAGAATAAGGAAGGCTAAAAAGGCAAAACCACATTCACATTGAATTTGGTTCAGGGAGAAAATGACATACATACTAAATGGGATATCTCAACCTGCAGCAGGATAGGGGGAAGGGGGATGAGAGGAGGGATGATGGATGGGAGGGCATCCTTGGGGGGAGGGGAGGTTGGAAGTACCCACTATAGAAGAGGAACAGGATCATGTAGGGAATGGACCAGGTGGGGGGTGGGATGAGTGGGAGGGAATTATAAGCAGCCTTGTACAATATATCTACTATGATAATGTTTTGCATAGCTAGACATGTACAACATATACTGAATTACTTATATCCCAAGAAGGAATGGGTGACAAGGGAGGAAGGAAATGGATCTGAAATTCAAGGTCGTAACATTAAATGTTTCAAATATATATATAAATACTATTATTAATACTCTTTTGCCTATAATTGGGAGATAAGATGTGCAGGCATTGGGACACAAAGATTCATCTTCCTCTGCCGGGGGCCTTATCTACGGCACCGGCGGCGGGTTGATCTGTAACTATTATATCCCCGTCCTCTCTACTCACCTATCCCCATGGCGAGTCTTCGGTCGTCACTGGCCTCCGAAGAGGAATTAACCCAGACAGAGCACCCGAGGTTTCAGGAGTTGTTTATTCACGGCTGGTCACATCCCGAGAGAGAGATGCTTCCGCGTACAGCATCTTATATACATTAAACCACGCCCTCGTCCCAACTATGGCCCAATAACAACATCAAATAAAACCTATACCTTATATGGAAATTAGCACAGTAAAAGCAAAGCCTATCCCCTCCCCCAACATTCCTCTAATGGAAAAGTCGATGGGGGTATGGGAGAAGGTATGGGAGAGAGCAGATTGGAGGAAGCGATATCTTGTGGGACTGCTATTCTGGGAGGGTGGGTAGGGGAATAATGGGGAGAAAATGATTGTAACTCAAAATCTGGCGGAAATGAATGATGTAGAACAGAAGTTAATAAAGTATTTGTTTAAAAAAAATTATATTTTAAAAATTTACCTATACCCATCAGCAAGCATTATTTGTAGTGTACATAAGGTAGAAGCCTTCTGAAGAAAAACAAGTGTTCAATAAGGATGGCCAATATTATTCAATATTGTATTGCAAATCCTAGCAATAGCAATAAGAGAAACAAAAGAAATGGAAGGAATAAGAATAGATAATGAGGTAATAAAACTAACTTTTTTTTTTGGCAGATGATAGGATGATAGTCTTGGAAAAGTCCAAAAACACAACTAAAAAGTTTACTGAAGCAGTTAATAATTTTTTGTAAGCCTGGTATTTTTATTTTTTAATTTTTTCAAGAAATTAATCTTTCATTTATTTATTTTTAGTTTTGAACATTCATTTCCACAAGATTTTGAGTTCCAAATTTTCTCCCAGTCTTTCCCCTACCTCTACCCCAAGATAGCAAGCTTACTAAATAACCTTTTCCCCAATCTGCTCTCTCTTATATCCTCCCCCACCCCCTTTTAGTAGGGCAAGATGAATTTCTATACCCCAGTGCCTATAGATCTTATTTCCCATTTGCATGTAAAAAAACATTTTTTGTTTTTTTTTAAATAAATGCCTTATTAACTTCTGTTTTACATCATTCATTTCCGCCAGATTTTGAGTTACAATCATTTTCCCCCCGTTATTCCCCTACCCAACCTCCCAGAATAGCAGTCCCACAAGATATCGCTTCCTCCAATCTGCTCTCTCCCATACCTTCTCCCATAACCCCTTCGACTTTTCCATTAGAGGAAGGTGAGTCTTTGTGTCCCAATGCCTGTACATCTTATCTCCCAATTATAAGCAAAAGAGTATTAATAATAGTATTTTTATATATTTGAAACATTTAATGTTAAGAACTCGAATTTCAGATCCATTTCCTTCCTCCCTTGTCACCCATTCCCTCTGGGGAGATAAGTAATTCAGTATATGTTGTACATGTCTAGCTATGCAAAACGTTATCATAGTAGATATATTGTACAAGGCTGCTTATAATTCCCTCCCACTCATCCCACCCCCCACCTGGTTCATTCCCTACATGATCCTGTCCCTCTTCTATAGTGGGTACTTCCAACCTCCCCTCCCCCCAAGGATGCCCCCCCATCCATCATCCCTCATCTCATCCCCCTTCCCCCTATTCTGCTGCAGGTTGAGATGTCCCATTTAGTATGTATGTCATTTTCTCCCTGAACCAAATTCAATGTGAATGTGGTTTTGCCTTTTTAGCCTTCCTTATTCTCCCCCTCCTTTGCAACCACTTCCCCCTGCTTCTTCTACATGGGATAGTTTACCCTACCCTGTCTCTCCCCATCTCCTCTTGCCACTTTCCTCTCTCACCTCATACTTTCATCCCTTGAGTATTCTCCCTTCCCAACAAATTCAACCTATGCCCTCTATCCATATATAGCTGTAACCATATACACACACATTCACATATGTATTCATATGACCACACACCCTTCTTCCATTATTTTCATAGTGAGAAAGATATCATCAGTCATAGTTATTGCTTTTCCATATAGGAAAGTAAATAGTTCAACTTTGATAAGTTCCTTTTGATTTCTTTTCCCTGATTACCTTCTCAGGCATCTCTTCCTTCTTGTGTCTGGATGTCAAATTTTCTATTCAATTCTGGTTTTTTGCTCAAGAATGCTTGAAAGTCCTCTATTCCACTGAATGACCATATTTTCCCCTGAAACAAAATACTCAGTTTTGCTGGGTAGGTGACCCTTGGGTTCATTCTCAGTTCTTTTGCCCTCTGGGATATCATATTCCATGCCCTTTGATCCCTCAGTATAGAAGCTGCCAGGTCCTGGGGTGTTCTGACTGTGTTTCCACAATATTGAATTGTTTCTTCCTGGCTGCTTGTAGTATTTTCTCCTTGATCTGGGGATTCTGGAACCTGGCTATAATATTCCTGGGAGTTTTCTTTTTGGGATCTTTTTCAGGAGGTGATCCGTGGATTCTTTAACCTCTATTTTGCCCTCTGGATCTAAAACATCAGGGCAATTATCTTTGAGAATTTCTTGAAGGGTGAATTCTAGGTTCTTTCTTTGATCATGGCTTTCAGGTAGATCAATAATTTTTAAATTGTCTCTCCTGGATCTATTTTCCAGGTCAGTGGTTTTTCCCATGAGATATTTCACATTGCCATCTAATCTTTAGTTTGTTTGGATCTGCTTAACAGCATCTTGATTTCTCATGAAGTCATTAGCTTCCATTTGCTCCAGTCTAACTCTGAAGGAATGAATCTCCTCAGTGAACTTTTGAGATTCTTTTTCCATCTGGCAAATTCAACTTTTTTTTTTTTTTTTAAGCAATTGGGGTTAAGTAACTTGCTCAAGGTTACACGGCTAGTCATTATTTATGCGTGGGTGCTCATTTTCTGAGGCCGGATCTGATCTCGGGTCATCCAAACTCCGAGGCCGGCTCTCTTACTCACTGCGCCACCTAGCTGCCCCTTTAGGGCAATTGGGGTTAAGTAACTTGCCCAAGGTTACACGGCTAGGTTTTTTGTTTGTGCGGATTAGGTGTCGGAGGCCGGCTCCGAACTCAGGTCCTTCTGATTCCAGGGCCGGCGCTCTATTCACTGCGCCACCTAGCCGCCCCCAAATTCAACTTTTTAAGGCATTCTTCTCCTCATTGCCCTTTTGGGCCTCCTTTGCCATTTGAGTTAGTCTATTTTAAGGTGTTGTTTTCCTCAGTCAGGCTGTTGACCCTCATTTCATACTTTTCCTGCATCCTTCTCATTTCTCTTTCCAATTTTTCCTCCACTTCTCTTATTTGATTTTAAAGTCCTTCTTAAGGTCCTCTATGGCCTGCAACCTGCTCATGTTTTCCCCTGGGGCTTTTGGAGCAGGACTTCTGACCTCACAGTCCTTTTCCTGCTCTATGTCCCCAAAATAGGAGTCTAGGGTTGCATTTTTCTGTTTCCTTTGCCTTGGCATGTTGCCACTTAAGTGCTTGACTTTTGGGCTTGTTGCCACACTATGGCTTTAAGGCCAGCTAGAGGAATTTTCTTCCCGAACGTGTGGGGGGCAACTTCCGTTCCTGGCAAGCTGTAAACCCACCCACGACTTCCACCCTAGATCACAATCCAGATCCAGGGAGGTTAAAGCAAGAGCGATTACCCCCCAAGACTGATCGCTGGATCTTCCTACAATTTGCAGGCCGGGAGCTGGAGCTGCCTCTGAAAACTACAAAATGGTGTGTCTCCTCAGCAGCTTCTAGCCCCTAGGGGAGGGAGCCGACACATTCCCTAAATACCGGTCCCAAATTCCATAGGACACTAACCTCTTACTTTGTCCTAGGCATGTCTATGTTGATAATTCTGGAATCGCCACAGCTGCTGGTGTTCTGGGGTCCCTCCAGCCAGCTGCTGGCCCTGCCACCCTGGGGCTAAAACCGTGACTCAGGTGTACCTAGGCTCGGCTCTCTGCATCTCCGCATGCTTCGCTGCTGGCTCCCAGAGCACTGCGCTGGTCCTTCCTGCAGGGCTGCTGGGTTGTCCTCAGTGGGAGGTTAGCTTCTCTGTGTCGTTCTGTGGGTGCTGGGGCTCCAGAAGTTGTTCAGAGTCCCCTTTTACATAGTTTGGGGGGAATCTGGGTGCAGAGTGCCTTGGATGAGCTGTTTCTACTGCGCCATCTTGGCTCCGCCAAAAAAACATTTTTTAAAAAATTAAAAAAAAATTTTTAACATTTGTGTTTAAAACTTTTATTTCCATATTCTTTCCATTCTTCCCTCCTCACCCACCCCCACTGGGAAGACAAGCAATTCAATATAGGTTGTACATGTGTAGTTACACAAAATGTTTCAATAGTAGATATATTGTGAAAGACTATTTCCCTCCATCCTATCCCACCTCCACTTCTTTTATTTTCTACTTTGACCCTATTCCTTTTCAAAAGTGTGTGCCTCTAACTGCCCTCCTCCCCAATCTGCCCTCCTTTCTATGATCCCTCTGTTTTTCCACTTTCTCCCTACTTTCCCATAGGGTAAGATAACCAACTAAGTGTGTATATTATTCCCTCCTTAAACCAAATTCAATGAGAGTAAGTTTGACCCATTCCCTATCACCTTCCTGCTCTTCCCCTCCATTGTAACAGTTTTCTCTTGCCTCTTTCATATGAGATAATTTCCTATTCTATCTCGCCTTTCCCCATCTCCATTATATTCCTCTCTCACCTCTAAATTTTATTTTTTAGATATCATCCCTTCCTATTCAATTCATGCCCTCTGTCTATATATATATATATATATATATATATATATATATGTATATATATATATACACACACACACATACTCACATATGTATTTATACACACATACACTCTCCTATACATACATATATATGTATGTATACATATATACCACTATCCTACTGAGAGAACTCTCACGAGTTACAATTATAATTTTCCCATATAGGAACGTAAATAGTTCAACTTTAATAAGTTCCTTATGATTTCCTTTTCCTGTTTACTTTTTCATGCTTCTCTTTATTCTTGTATTTGAAAGTCAAAGTTTCTGTTCAGCTCTGTTTTTTTTCATCAAGAATGCTTGAAAGTCCTCTATTTCCTTAAATGACCATATTTTTCCCTGAAGCATTATAGTCAGTTTTTCTGGATAGGTGATTCTTGGTTTTAATCCTAGCTCCTTTGACTTCCAGAATATCATATTCTAAGCCCTTCAATCCCTTAAGGTAGATCTGCTAGATCTTATGCTATCTTGATTGTGTTTCCACAATACTCAAATTGTTTCTTCTTGGCAGCTTGTAATATTTTCTCCAAATTCTCTGGAATTTGGCTATGATATTCCTAGGAGTTTTCTTTTGGGGATCTTTTTTAAGAAGAGATTGGGGAATTCTTACAATTTCTATTTTGCCCTGTGGTTCTAGAAGATCAGGGCAATTTTCCTTGAAAATTTCTTGAAGGATGATTTCCAGGCTCTTTTTTGATCATCTTTCAGGTAGTCCAATAATTTTTAAATTGTCTCTCCTGGATCTATTTTCCAGGTCAGTGGTTTTTCCAAGAAGATATTTCACATTGCCATTTATTTTTTCATTGGTTTGGATCTGTTTTATAGTATCTTGGTTTCTCATAAAGTCATTAGCTTCCATTTGTTCCAATCTAATTTTGAAGGAATGATTTTCTTCATTGAATTTTTGAAATTCCTTTTCCATCTGGCAAATTCAACTTTTTAAAGGCATTTTCTCTTCAATGGCTTTTTGGACCTCTTTTGCAATTTGAGTTAGTCTGTTTTTAAGGTGTTATTTTTTCAGTATTTTTGGGGTCTCCTTTAGCAGGCTGTTGACTTGCTTTTCATGATTTTCTTGCATCATTATTATTTCTCTTCCCAATTTTTCTTCCACTTCTCCTACTTGATTTTCAAAATCCTTCTTGAGCCCCTCCATGGCATATAAACAATTCATATTTTTTCTTGGAAGCTTTTGGTGCAGAAGTTTTGACTTTGTCTTCTTCTGGTTCTATGTTTTGATCCTCTTTGGCCAACAAAAAGGATTCTATGGTCTGATTGCACTTCCTCTGTTTGCTCCTCTTGCCAGCCAATTACTTAACTTTTGAGCTCTTTGCCATAGTAGAACTCTGCTTCCAGAGTGGGAGAGCTGTATCCCAGATTTCTAGGGTTTTTGCAATTGTCAGAGCTATGAGGAACATGTCCTCTCTACAGCCACCACAAGCTATGGCACACTGGTATTCCTCACTCCAGGACCACCACTCAAGACTGTGACCCAGATCCAAGCAGGTCAAAGCAACAGCAATTACCCTCTGAATGGTCAGTTGGTCCCCCTATGATCTGTAGGCCAGGAGCTCCAGGGGTAGCCACATGGCAGCAGTTGCAACCTCTGTGCCTCTACCACCTCTTGCCCTGGGGCAGGGGCTGGACCATGCTCTTCCATCACCAGCTTCTAACAGAGTTTCTTACTGACTTCTTACTTTCTTTTTGGCATTTATGAGCTAAGAAGTCTGGAAACTGCCACAGCTGCCAGAGATTCACTCACCTAAAGTCTGGTCTGGCTGGTCTGGGCTTCTGGTTGGAGCTGCCCCAGGTCTGGACCACTGTGCCTCATGTGGAACTGCACTTGGCTCCCAGCCCAGTGTGACAGACCGTTTGTGTTGGCTTGCCAGGCTGCCATCAGTGGGAAATTTGTTTCTCTCTGTCACTTTTTGGGTTCTGTAGATCTAAAATTTGTTTAGAGTCCTATTTTACAGGTAATGGAGGTGTTTGGGGCAGGAACTTAAGCAAGTTCCTGCTTTTTCTCCACCATCTTGGCTCTGGCCTCCATAAGTTAATAATTTTAACAAATCATTAGGATATAAATTAAACTCACATAAATCAACAGCGTTCCTATATATTACCAACACATCACTGGAAAAAGAGATAGAAAGAGATGCCCAATTAAAAATAACTCTAAACACACACAAACACACACACACACACACACAAAACTAGCTGTGTGACCTTGGGCAAGTCACTTAACCCCAACTCTCCTACCTTTCCCCCTACAAAAAACAAACAAAAAAACTCTAAGCAGTATAAAACTCATAACAGTATAGCTCCCAAAATAAACCTGGGAGATACATAAACATTGAAAAAAATCCTTTAGAAACAAAATCAGATTTTAATATTTAGCTAAATATTCATTGTTCATGAATAGGTAGAGCCAATATAATAAAAAATGACAATTTTATCTAAACTAATATGTAGATTCAATGGCATCCCAATTAAATTACCAAGAAATTATTTTACTAAGCTAGAAAAAAATAGGAACAAAATTCATTTGGGAGGACAAAAGGTTAAGAATATCAAAGTGAATGATGGAAAACAAATGTAAGGGAAGGAGGTTTAGCAGTACCAGATCTTAAACTCTATTATAAGGCAATAATTATTGAAACTCTCAGGTACTGGCTAAGAAATAGAAAGTAAATCAATGGAACTTTAGGAGACATACAATTTAAAATAGCAAATAAATATAGTTACCTTGGATTTGACAAGTGTAAAGGCTCAAATTTGGGGATCAGAATTCATTATCTGGTAAAAATTGTTGGGAAAACTGGAAAGAAGCATGGCAGAAATTGGACACAGACCAATATCTTACACCATTTAACAAAATAATATCAAAATGAATACATGATCTAGATATAAAGAGAGATATTATGAGAAAAATTTGAAGGACATGGAACATATTATTTATCAAACTTATGAATATGATGCAAATTATGAATCAACTTGAAGCAGAAAGGAGAGTCATATATAAAATGGATAATTTTTTTAAGGCAATTGGGATTAAGTAACTTGCTCAAGGTTACACAGCTAGTTATTTTTATGTGTGGGTGCTAAGTACTGAGGCCAGAACTGATCCCAGGGCATACTGACTCCAGGGCTGATGCTCTTACTCACTGCGCTACCTACCCACCCCTAAAATGGATAATTTTGATTACATTAAATTTAAAAATGTCTTGTACAAGTAAAACAAATATAGCCAAGATCCAGAAAGAAAGCAGCAAATTGGATTAAAAAAAAAAGATATACAGTTTCTCAGATAAAAGTCTCACATATCTAAATTATACAAAGATCTCTGTAAAATCTATAAGAATATAAATCATTCCCCAATTCATAAATGGTCGAAGGATAGCAGTAGGAAATTTTCAGATGAAGAAATGAAAGCTATCTGTAGGCATATGAAAAAATGCTCTAAATCATTATTGATTAGGGAAATGTAAATTAAAACAACTCTCAGGTACCACCTCACATCTATCAGATTGACTATTATGACAGAAAAGGAAAACGATGAATGCTGGAAAAGATGTGGGAAAATTGGCATGCTAATGCATTGGTGGTAGAGTTGTTAACTGATCCAACTTGTCTGCAGAGTAATTTGGAACTATGCCCACAGGGCAAAACATTGTGAATACCCTTTGATCCAGCAATACCACTACTAGGTCTGTATCCCAAAACTATTATGGAAAAGGGAAAAGGACCTATATGTACAAAAATATTTATAGTAACTCTCTGTATAATGGCAA
Organism: Gymnobelideus leadbeateri; assembly: GCA_011680675.1. Classification (NCBI taxonomy): domain Eukaryota; kingdom Metazoa; phylum Chordata; class Mammalia; order Diprotodontia; family Petauridae; genus Gymnobelideus; species Gymnobelideus leadbeateri. The sequence continues at coordinate 6,778 of WOXC01002697.1, read as the reverse complement.
AAAAAATGGAAAATTGAAGGGATGCCAATCAATTGTGGTATATGAATGTCATGGAATACTATTGTACTGTACAATATGATACTCAGGAAGATTTCAGAAAAACTTAGAAAGACTTACATGAACTGATGCTGAGTGAAGTGAGCAGAACTAGGAGGACACTGTACACAATCACAACACCATTTTAGGATGATCAACTATGACAGACAATTTCGAAAGGCTCATGATGGACAATGCTAACCATATCCAGAGAAAGAACTATAGATTCTGATGCCAAATAGAAGTATACAATCTTTACTTTATTTTTTTGTTTTTTTTCTTTCTCATGTTCTTTCCCTTTTGTTCCGGTTCTTCTTTCATAACATGACTAATGAATGATTGTGTTTACTGTGATGGTACATGTGTAACATAACAAACTGCTTGTTATGTTGGGGAAGAGGCAGGGGGAGAAGGAGAAAAATTTGGAACTTAAAATCTTACAAAAATGAATGTTGAAAACTATCTTTACATGAAATTGGAAAAAATAGAATATCATTAAGTAAAAATAGATTTAAAAAGAACATGTCTGTAAAGTTCTGTTGCCTTTAGGTTGGTGAGGAAAATAATACGGAATGATTTCACACCAAGTTCCAATCTTGCTAAACATCAGAGAATCCACACTGGAGACAAACTTCCTGAGTGCTACGAATGTGGTAGATTTAGTTACCATTCTTTTTTTTTTTTTTTTTGCTTTTTGTAAAGGGGAAGGCTGGGCAATTGGGATTAAGTGACTTGCCCAAGGTTGCATGGCTAGTAAGTGTTAAGTATCTGAGGCTGGATTTGAACTCAGGTCCTCCTGACTCCAGGCTGGTGCTCTATTCACTGCACTGCCTAGCTGTCCCAAGTTACTACTCTTCTTGGCAGAAACTTTGTGAATATAATCCAGATGGTGATCTCTTCAGGCAACAATCATCTCTTTCCCATGACAGAATTCATATCAGATAGAAATGTGATCTAATCATTTTCATCAATAAGCAAAGGCATTCAAATAAGAGTTCAGAGCTTCTTCAGTATTAGAGAAATGCTTCTGAGGAGACTTTCCTGTGGACTCAGTGTGAGAAGGCTTTCAGCTAGAGATCATCTCTTACTTTCTAACAGGCTTCATTGTGGTGAGAACACTTACAAATGTGCTCAGGGAGACCATGTTTTTCTTTGGAGGAGAGTGATCAGTAAACAAACTTATTCTTCCAGGAATGATGGTAGATAAAGACAGTGGATGTGGGAAGGGCTTCCTCTAGAGCTCATGCTTGGAGAAATCATGCTAGAGACAAATCTTTGGGATCTAATTCCCAAGGGAAGGCCTTCCGCTGCAGCACAGACTTCGTTAGACCTCCCAAAAGAAGAGACCTCATTATACATCCCAAATTCCATCCTGTGCATAAAACCCTAGATGTGTAATGATTTTACTCTGAAATACTATTATTTGTCATCACTCCTCAATATTTGATGGTGCTCATAGAGTATGAGCTTCAGCCATTCCCCAACTAATTGATACTCATTTTTTTTCCTGTGGTTGACTGGCACAAAAATTCCTCATATAAATGTTTTGGTAATGGCTGGAGGTTAATTTTTTTTTTGTGATTTTTTTTTTTAAATCAGCTTTGTGGCATAGTGGATGAAGTGTTTTGCTTGGAACCAAAAGGCCTGAATTCCAATTCAGTCTCTGGCACTTACTAGCTATGTCCCTGGGCAAGTCATGAGTTTCCCAATCTGCAGAATGGAGATCATAAGTGTATCTAGCTCTCAGAACTGAGGTGTGGATTAAATTGAACAATATTTGTAAAATGCATTAAATCACTTGAGAAATACTGGCTATTTTTTCTCATTCCTTGGATTATTCACCTCATAATAAAGTCAGTTGGTTAAAACATATGAACAGTTTAGTCACTTTGCTTTTAACCCCCACTGATATTCAAAACCATAGAGGAAACCATTACTTCTAATGGATAGGGCATAGGGTTTAGGATTCCAGAGAATCTGAGTTCCAATCCTGACTCAGATGCTCCCTAGATCTATAAGTCTGGGCAAGGAACAACCCCTCTGTGCTTTACTTTGCTCATCTCTAAAATGAGGATGTTGGAGTCAGTGGCTTTGATGGGCCCTTCCAAGTCTACCTCTGTCTCCCCATCAGAAGTACATTTCTCCATCTCCTTCCTGCATCCTCTTCCTATATTCCACAAGGAGGCCTAGCAGGACCAAATCTGCAACTATTCCAGACTCCTTAGAAAAAATGAGTTTGGGAACTTGACAAGATCAACTATGTCATGTAGAGAAGAAGCCAAGGAGAGTAATCTTGTGTTCAGTTATTCCAAAGACTTCCCTTATACAGCCCATGCCTACTAAGCTCTGCAAAATGTTGGATACAGTGCAAAGGAGTCTGGTAGAAAATAGATAGGGTTCCACTGCAGACCATGATAAACTCCTGATGAATGCCTGACTTAGAAAAGGTCACTAAAGGAGATAGAGGAACCTTGAGGAAAATCCAGTATTGGTAGTGGAAGAGCTGATCCCCACACTCAGGATGGAAAGGATCACAAAGAACTTAGGAGGGCAATTTTCATCCCACCAAAAACCCACATTGCATAAAGTGTTTCCCTCACAGAAGCTTCATGTCCAACATCTCTGAAGGACAGACACTGGGTTTATACAAGCACATGAAGAATGACTACAATACATGTGGTCCAAAGCTATGAATAATCAATTTTCAAAGAAACAAATGCCAGTTATCAATGATTATGAGAAAAAACTCTACATCTATAATCACTAAGCCAAATTACTAATAATTAGAAAGATTTTCAGCTCAGTAAAGGTGGTAAGAAAAAGAACATTAGAAATATTGTAATTGGGGGGCGTCTACGTGCACAGTATATAGAGCACTGGCCCTGTCAGGAGGACCTGAGTTCAAATCCAACCTCAGACACTTGATACACTTATTATCCCTGTGACTTTGGGTAAATCACATAACTGCAATTGCCCTCCAAAAAGCAAAAAAAAAAAAATGTTGGAATGGGAATTGTTTTCCTTAATTATGTCCTTGTTTCAGGAGCTCTGTATTTTTTTCTTTTTTTCCTGTCACATAGGGGATATTGGTGGAAAAGGAAATAATTGCAACTTATTTTAAAGGCCTGAGCAAAAATGATCCAAATCAATAATCAACTAAATGAAAATTAAATCAACTCTCAGGCTCCACTTAACCCCCATCCAAGTGAAAAAAATACAAAGAAAAGATAGAAGTGTAGCAAGAGAAAACAGATACATCAGTTTCCTGGTGAAGTCACTAAGCCTTTGGCTCAGTGACACCAGTAGAGGGCATATTCCTTTGGAGACAGCAAAGGAGCCCAAGGGTACAAAGATACTGATACTGGCTCCTTTTGGATGTCCAAGACCTAGAAAGAAAGATGGGTCTTCTTGTACTTCAATTCTTGCTTATTTCATTACAATTAATAAGGCAAAAAGGAACAAAATTTGGCATATGAAGTTTATGGAACAATAATGCCATGAAACCCAGGCAATTTCAGTGAAATCTAGAACAGTTGGAAGGGCCAATGCAGACTCCAGGGAGTATTTGTGAATGATACAGCATGGTGAAGGCCAACAACTTGGGAAGTTGTCATTGTCATTCTAACCAGTATATCTGAGACTTATCAAGATCTGTGCAACCTGCCTCCTTACCTGGGTGTGATGGACAAAAGTCGTGGAATAAAAAGCACTTTTTAGAAGTGGGCAGTGTAGTAATTCGTGTTGCTTAGCTATGTGACTGCATGACAATGTTTGGGGGGTTAGATTTTTTCCAGTTTTGGGTAGAAGAGGATAACTGTGGGAGGGGTACTAGCAATAGGATTGTCCTGCCCCTGCCCCTCCATACCCCAAAATAATAAGGAAGGAAACTGATGTCAAAATACATGCAATAAACAGAAGGAAGGTCAGTAGGAAATCTTTAAAAGTAGTATTTTGAATTCGTCATTACTCAGGACGAAATTTGAGTTTGTTTTGTTCGTCCTCTTTTTCTATTTATGATGTATATAAAATATTCCTTTTATTCAATATTTGTGGGTTTTTAATTAAAAAATCAAATATCAATGGTTTCCTGTTTGCCATTTCTCCAATTTTGGAGGCATGAGAACAAAGGATAAAATCATTTTCCCATGACATTCTCTTTCCATCAGTGCTTTGGAACATGTTTTCATGTGTCATTTATGGCTGCCATGATTTTAGGAAACTTCCTGTCCTTCCAGCACTCCTCTATTGACACTGGCTCCTTGGTACATGTGAATGTCAGCTTTCTCCCTATGATGAATATAAATTACTTTGGGGGATCAGTTCTTATGAAACATTTGATATGTTCTGGATGCTACATTTTCGCTTCTAATTTGGTCTGCATTTATTTAATTAAAACATTTCAAGTTTCATGTAGATAGGATTTTTACAATTTTTTTATCTAGATCTTAGATCAAGAATTCTCCTAGACACAGTTGTGAAGTTACCTGAGTGTTTATTTGTCTTTTTAAATAAATAATTTTCATTAGGAAAAATTTCATGTGCCTCAGGAGAGGATTCTGGGAAGGTGGAGAACTGGGCTGGGGACTTCACTGTCCAGATTGTTCATCCTCCTGAGGTAAAATAGTGCCTCCTGGCGGACACAGAGGAGCAGAAAATTGATCCAGGCTTTGCAGCATCTCAGCTTCAGAGGCTCCATTGAGTGCACAGTCATCTGCAAACAGAAAATCATGCACCAACCCTCCCTCCACTTTCATCTTGGCTCCTGTTCATAAGTCTAATAGGCAACAAGTTCCATGACCTTCAAATTTTCTTGTAATGTCTCTCTTTAGACTGATATATAGCTCATGTATCCATTTTGATCTTATCTTGATAATGTAGTGTTGGCCTATCCATAGTTTCTGCCATATTTCCTTCTGGTTTTCTCAGTAATTTTTGTCAGGTAATGCACTCCCATCCCAAAATCTTAAGTCTTCACTCGATGAATGCAAGGTTCCTTTATTTGCTGCTGTAAATTGTGTGTATTCTATGTTCCATTGATCTACCTTTCTAGTTCTTAGCCAGAACCAGGTAGTTTTGATATTTACTGCCTTATAATACAGTCTTAATGTCAGGTTCTGCTAGACCTTTTTTCCTTTATATGACTTTTTTTGTCAGTTCCTTTCATATTCTTCAACTTTTGCTCTTTGAAATGAATTTTGTTATTTTTTTTACCTCAATAAAACAAGGTTTTGATCATTTAGTTGGGATAGCATTGAAGATAAACTTAGCTCAGTAAAATTGTCATTATTATTCTGTTTGCCATGGCCACTCATGAAGATGTAATATGGCTCTGACTATTGCAATATGATTTTGGTACACATTTTATATATTTATATTAATGTAGTTCCTGGGCTTGTTCTGGCAGGTGTACCCCAGGAATTTTATACTGTCTAGAGTTACTTATATTGGGTGTCTCTTACTATCTCTCCTTGCAAGGTTTTGTGGTTGATACATGGGAATGCTGACAAGTTATGTGAGTTACATTAGATCCTGCTACTTTGCCAAAATTATTGTTTCAGCTAACTTTTCAGTGGCATCTTTGGGATTTTCCACATCCCATAAAAAATGGGAAAATCTTTAAATAGACAATGTTTCTGTGGATGGAATTATAGAGAAGGTATGTGCTCTGTCAGTGAGGTATAATAATCTGTGGGAGAGAAAGAGAGAAAACCATGAGAAATTCCTCCCCACCAGAAGTGTTCTAAGTGAAATATTAAGAAAATTCTATGAAGAATTTCTGGGAAGGTAGCAAGGACAGTGTATTCCGGGGTTGTGGGGGTGAGGGTGGAATTAACAGCAATCACTGGGGATAGAACAAAGAAAAAGGAATGATCTAGTAAATTCACTTGTAGTCAGAAACAAATTCTTAACTATATGAATATATGAAAAGGATTCTAAAGAGAGATTACTCACAAGCTGGCCTCAACTGAGTGGTAGGACACTGTTTCCAGCCACGTGAAGAAGTATTCTCTATTCCTATGCTGAGAGGTTGAAATGACACTTGCTATGATGTGACATGGGCAGAAATCATCAGCTGCCCTTGCTTTATGATTGCTTGCAATTGTTCATGGAATACATTCATCTTAGGATTTCCTTATAGAAAAATAAAAGTAACTTTTAGGAGGAAAAGAGGGTTCCTGCCTCAATTAAAAAGGTGACAGTATGAGCTGGCATGGGAGATTGAGCTAATGCATAAGAAAGACATTCACACAAGAGAGTGGCCACATCTGCAAATCCCTTGATATTTGGGAGGGCTCATCTATTTTATCAAAGCTGCTACATGCAGAACATATTTAGTCAATGGACTTGGCATTTGATGATCTTCCATTTCTAGCAGACTGGTATGATTCACTTTTTGAGAAGTTGCATCATTTAGAGCAATTCTCTTTCATGTAGAGAAAAACTCTTCACGTTTTTGCCATTTTGATTCTATTTAAAAAGTCTTATTTATCTTCTGTTTGTAAACCCTATTTCACTTTTATCTTCCTTTATTTCTATTACTGAACTTCTGAGCAATTAAGGAATTTATTAGTCTTTCCCTGATTCTTTATATCCCCAAGAATTTAGGGGGGATTACTGGTGTTCTGAGTCACGACTGTTCTTTGCTTTGTATTGAGTCACGGTGTGAACAATCACTACAGGGAGACCATGCTTTATTGCTTGACAATTCATCTCTGGAACCCCTAAGTCGCTCTTATCAGAA